>JANJYP010066977.1:0-24613 GCA_024605115.1 Rastrelliger brachysoma
GGGGGGGGGGGTCTCAAAGTCAGTATAGAATAGACAACACAATGTCAATTCTTCTCTTTTTGTATCCCTTCTGAAAACCGAAACTAGCTGGATTTAAAGCTTAAATCTGCAGATCGCACATGGTGCTCAAATGTCTGCAGCCACTCCTAATCCCTGTTTATCAGTCTAAAGATACAAATATTGACAGGCTGTCCCACACTGCGCGTAGCACTTATTTCACCATTGCCTGGAGCTATCCTACCCACAGTTAAGTTATCTCCATGTAACACGGAGCTGTCATGGTGGTCCAGAGAAAACAGAATGACTTTCACTCTTTCCTGGCACTTCTCATATAAAGTTAAGACAAACTCATATTTTCTTAAGATATCACTGAATATTTGTGCAGTGAGACAGTCAGCTAGCTTGCACAACAGCACATCAAAGCAAACCTTTACAATGTGACTCGTGGGGACATCTTTTTAATAAAGCAGTCACATTTGTCAGCCATATGGAGAGCTATTTGAAAATTAAAGATTTCATAAGCTGTTTTTTGAGCTCAAGAAAGCTCAGTGAAATCAACAATAATCCCTCATTTAATTTATTGGCACCTGTATCAGCTGGATTTTTAAATGAATGCCCATGTTGTCATTGGTCCATATATTTATGGTGGCTGTCTAATATTCATAACACTGACTGATACAACAGAATCCCTGGATGGTTTGAATAAAAGAGAGATTTGAGCACAGATGATAATGTGTATATTTGACCTAATTTTGCAATGAAAATACACAATTTTATTTTTTTCATTGATTAACTAACACTAAAATGTAAAAAAAAAAAAATAGAAGAAAAAAAAGATTGAAACTGTGTCTAATATAAAATAGTCTATAGGTAAAATACAGTATGACATGATTTAAAGTAGCTCAACATATTTGACCAAATAAATTCAAAAATGAACATAAATGGGTAATACGCAATAGTGTTTCAGACTCAAAGGCACTGTGAGGACAAATCTGGTTCATTTTCACATACACATTTTATTTTTGCATCAAAGGATTGAAAAACTGCCCTACTGTATGTGGCTGTGTTATTCCTGAGGGCAAACCAATCTGGCAGGTCATGATTCTTCAAAGGGAGAGCCTTTACCAGAACGATGATCAGAACAAAACCATCAAATCAACTGTAAATACATCACATTGTGAATCTCATTGGCAGAAAATTCTAATTTGGCTGCATTTTGAAAAATTCTCAAATTTGGCAGTCGTTCAAGTCTATACATCTTTGTGAGATGATAGTGTAAATCCATAACCATTCAACAGTGTACTACAAATCTAGTAAAATTTCTTTGATGTTCAACATCATATAGTTGTAACTAAACCCTGCATCTTGTTTGTCTTCAGGTGACATCAGGACATTTTACCATCCCAAAAAGTTAATGCATTGCCTGTGGCCTCCATTGACTCACTTTCATCTTCACATTTCTCTTTACTGTCATATTGTCCTTTGAATATTGCACTATCATCATACCACTGTATGCAATTGGAAAATGATTACCAAAACAAATATATCTATATATATATTTATTAACATACTCTTTTGGGGGATGGCAGAGAAGTGACATGTACTCTACCTATTTTCATGTGTCTTTGCTTTGGATATCACAAGTAATGTGTTGTTTCGTTACCATAAAAATTGTTCTGGAATCCATTTGTTGAGAACCATTTTTACTATAATGCATAATAGGATTCCCAGCAAGCAGTATGAAACATAGTTTGTGATTTTGGCATATTATTTCCAAGTATATACCTGTGTTTTTTCCTTGTAACTCTCAATATATGGGTATTTCTCAAAACAATTACAGCACAGCCAAGTATATATCTTCTGTTGAGGTTCTGTGTAACATAGACATCCCTCTTTGCCATAATGATTCTCCTCCTCAGCTTAGCTGACAACAGGTTTGTGCTTATTTTCACCAAAACGCTCTGTGCAAAGTACAACAATACAGTAGCTTCATCAAAATAAGCTAACAGTTTGAGCATCAATGAAAAATGATTCACAGTAATAAATCACAAAAGAGACAACATTAGGTTTGGCTTGCATAGCAAAGCAAAAGAAAGAGAAAAACATTACAAAATATATTTACAAATTATGCAAGTCCATTTTCATATTAGTCATTTTGTTGTGGTTTTTCTTCATCTCCTTTGTGTGAATTGTTGTACACCAAGTGACAGAAAATAGAAGCGGACATATAACATACTGTTTACTCTGTTGAAGAGGGGGATGAAAATAACACTGTGAGACTGGTGTCTGTGTCTGTACATGACATTTACAGCTCTGCATTTTTATCTTGCACTTTGTTTCTTTGTCTTCATTCGGTTGCCTCTCCATCTTCCAAACATCATTCTGTGTCACTCGCAGAGACAAAATCTCATAGCGCTTATAAACAAGGTGTCCTGGGACAGGCAGCAACTGCAGGAAATGATGATTCACAAAGACTCTGAAAGATAGGCAGGAAGACACAACAAAACAATGTTAAAACTGAGTGCCATTGAATATCAGCATTTTTTAATTTTTATTTTACAGTACCAGGATATATTTCAGTTCGGATAAAAACTAGAAATTACACATACTGTAGCTATATTTTTTTTGTTATTTTAAAATCATGAAACATTATTCAAGTCTTTACACTTTTTCTTTTGGAGTGTCATCAGGTTAAATCAAAGACAAAATATATTAAAAGGATTCATAAATACTATACAGGAAACATTCAGTAAAACCTGCAAATGATTGCTTTCTGCATATATGGTAGGTTACATCTATTATGTGTAATGAAAACTCAGACCCGTCCTCATGGGTAGGCCTATAGACACTTACAGTGATCCCTTTTCTCTGTGCTGTTTGTGGGAGGATGCCCATTGTGGGAAGGATCTGTGCCAGGTCTCTTGTGGGAACCCCTACTCAGGGTGGCCCTGTTGGATGTTGTTGTGCCGCTCCAGGAAGCCATATGCTGGCGCTCCAGCGTCGACACGGTCACCATGCACTCCTCAGAGGGGTCTGAAGCTGCAGCTGCCCACGAGCTGTGCATGCGGGAACCCACGCTGTGCAGGGACTTCACGGCCGGTGTGTGGGCTGTTGAGTGGATGGTAGATGAGGGTATTTGGCAAGCGATATAAATGAGGCATTATGATAGAGGCACTTCTTGTGAAATTTACTATGGCAGAGGATTCTCTCACAAAAAATGACTGAGTCTAAAAAGACTTAACTTACCATCTGTGTTGGTGTCTTTTCGTCTGGGTAGAGTCCCAACCTTGTCTGTCTGCGATTTGAGACCAGACAGTGGTGCCCTCTTGTGGCCAAGACTATGTGTCCCTTGTGCACCATGTTCTGCTGCGCCAGAGCTGCCGGGGCGACGCTGCTGGGAGCTTTTACCTACAATTGGCAGGAGAATGAGTGTGATGAAGATAAAGATTTGGCTAAATGTGCTTGAACAAGTAGTGTTTGGCTCACACACAGTGGGTCAGGCCAGACACTGAGGTGTGATGTGGATGTACAAACTAATTAGTCAGATGTGCAAGCTGTAGAAACAGTACAAAAAATGATAATCAAATCACACAAGAATCTTGATTAATTACTGAATTTTGTGCCAAACCAATGTTAAAAATTCTTCAAACAATGTCTTAAAAAGGAGGAGTAAATATGATTTCAATGTTTACACAGCTGTATATTTATGGAAATGAACAAGTGTACATCTGAAACAATTCCAATGTAATCATAGCTAACACAACCTGTACCACTAGTCAAGAATGTCCCCTAAAATAGAGTTTCATTTAGTTGTTGTGAATGAATGCTTTAACCAAAGGGTCCCACAATAATTGTAGCAATTTAAACAATCAAAACTATGAAAGTTCAAAACAGCATATTCCATTTGATTAGACAGTGAATTCAAATCAGGCATCATGTAAGTATTTATTAACTCAATGAAAAATACCTTTTAAAGTATTTAAACCACAATCACAATGTGGTCCCCCCTGTGGAAATACTGCCACCACTCTGGCTTTGTTCATGTTTTGATTCACTGGACTGAAGATATTTCCTCAATCTGCCTGAATGCACTTCTAATACAAAGGAAATATGTGACAGCTAAATGAGAAATGACAATATGTTTGCATTGCTAATAGATGTATGTATATTTTTAGTCACACTGACCTCTGTTTTGCCCTACCTTGGGGTATTTAAAGTGTTGAAAATACATATTCTCAATTCACAAGTCAATCTTTTAACTTCTCAAACAATTGAGTCTAAAAATGGTACAATTCATTCCCTGTGGGAGATGCCTTCAAGTTCCCCCTCTAAAGAAACTCTTTCAGACATAACCCTATTTATAAATGCATCAAATCTTAAATGTTATGCATGTGACTTTTTCAGTAGAGCCCTATTTTATTTTATTTTTTTTAAGTATTCTATGTTATGGTTTTGATGTCTATACAAAAATGGCTTCAACTAACTTTTAAAAGGCTGTCGGAATATCTCTTGAACAAAGAATATTTATAGTGCCAAAAGGGTATACATGATTTGAATCTGAATAATGTTAATTTGTGAGCCTGTGAAACTGTTTGACTTGACGTCATCTATGAGTTCTACATCTCCTGTGGGTGTCAGTTTCTACCCCTGTTGGCTAGATAAACAGTAATGCTGATCTAATGTGCGATATCCTATGTGTGTGTGTGTGTGTGTGTTTGTGTAATTAAATGGGCTATTGTAAGCCCTGATCTTTGTTTTATGCATTGTGTCCATAAGTGATAGTTCAGCCAGCCAAAGGACCACACAGTGTTTTCTGCCTCAGTGGCCCAACCCTATTTTATTGGCAGACAGAAGGTTGATATTGGACGATTCTGCAAAACCCTGGAATATGTTAAAAGGTCATATTTTTGAACCAATCTGTGTCATTGTTTGTTTGTTTTGCTTTCTTTTTTCTTTATTCCTACAATATCTGTACAAGGCAAACTACTGCAGACTGTAGTCATATCACAGCCAAACACAGCTGGACGTCCACACATTAATTTTTTGCTTGCTACACAGGGAACATTATTCTTCCTGCATTGGCATTGAACACTGTCAGAGGATTAAATCATGTACTGCAAAATCTTCCAATATGAATGTAATTCCTTGGTACTGTATAAGGGGCTGAGTAGCTGTAGCTTGCACATAGGAGGGAAAAATCTGGGTTTATTTTTGTGTTCGTCTGCTATGCAGGTTGCATGAAAGCCACTATATATATGTATATATATTCAGCCAGAATATTTTCAGCTTCGACCAATCATACTGCTTGGTCGTGACGTCCATGTGAAGTAGTCCAATAACATTTTTCCCCTCTATAAAATTTCTTCTTGTTCTGACTTTAACTCTTCAGTTTTGGGAATCATTAACAACGCAAAACGTATAGCTTCTCTTAACTCATCTCATCAGCTTCGTGAGTGCTGCTCCAACTACACCAGAAACTAAAAACTTGAACGCTTGAGCTCAACGTCACTGCATTCAGTCCTCCCTCTGTTTGCTGATTGGCCCGTTAGATTTTGGGCCAAAAACAAAGTCTCCTGAAGGTTCCCTGACTGTGTGGTAGCTTAAAATAACAAAGAGGACCACCACTGGGTGCTTGCCTGACCAGTGATGACCACATCATAAACTATAGCTATTATTAAAAAACAGTAGCATATTTTATTAAAAATTGTATATAACACTTTCTACATTTCTGATATACTTGTAATTGTTATTGACATATATTCATTAATCATATATATCTATACATGCCCATATCATGTTATTTATGACATTATAATTAATCCATATTTATTTTATACAGCAGAAGTGATGACGTGATGTGCTGAGTTGTATGTAATGTATTTTCAGTGACCTGACCGTTTACTCATTTAAAAGCAATAACCAGTAAAATTAGTTTTGACATGTCAAACATACCTGAACTCTCAAGGTTATCCATGCTGTGACCAGGGGTATATTCAAAGCCACACAAATTCTTTGACACTACAGCATATCTTTCATCCTCCTCATCCTCATCATCTTCAGAGAGCAGCGTAGCTCCCAAATCAGAGCCCAGTGTGGTAGACATGTAGTCCATCGGAGGGATGGGGGTGTTGGACACGCTTGGGCTGCTCTTCATGTGCCTAATTAATTGTGGGGAAATACTGCATATTAATGATCAAAATATTATTATTATTTTTCCCCAAAAAAAGCAATGCAAGTCACATAGAGGGGAGAAAAAAAGTGCAAAACAAGCTTTGGAATACAGAATTAGTGCATATTCAAAAAGGCAGAGAAGGAATGTGCAGAGACTATGAATGCCTGCCATGATTTCACTGATTACTTTCTCGGTGCTGGTGTGCGTTGTGCTAACACAATGGAGTTGTAATTGGACTGGATAAAGGATATCTGGATGGGCAGGGCTGTCACCAACATGCCTGTTATCTCCCCCACAGCTGTCCTCCATGATGGCTCACATCCCGCCGTAGAGGAGATGCATGCATAATTACCAACTCTATTTACTGATGTCAGAACAGCATGTTAGACTAAACCCAGTCATTACCCTCCAACACGTGTTGCCACTGACTTGTCAAGTTTTCCAATGCTCCATCAAAGGTGTAATCAATGGAGAGCTGTTTTATTATCGCTTGCAAGGAACACGGATGGCAGCTTCGAGCTGACACATGTAAATACCGGCATTATAAGACACTCAAATATTGGCCATTGATATGCAAACTATCAACAGAATGAAATTACAGGTATCTATCCTACTACGCACAGCGAATGAATCTGAACAAAATTGCGATGCATGCTGTCAGAAAAAAAAAAAAAAAAAAAACACTCTCAAATTAAATTAGCCAGAAAATGATGGAACAACAGTGGTCTCAGCAATGCAGTTGACTGGATAGCTCCTTACCATGCCTGCTTGGCCACCTCATACTGGTAAGCTCTGGTCAGCTCATCCAAGTGGGCCTGCAAAATGGATTGCATTTCCTCGTGGTGGACAGAACCAAGAGAAGAGGATGAAGGCTGGCTAAAAGGAGCCGCCGCTGCTGCTGCCGGTGAGGAGGATCTTCCTCTCAGGGGGGGAGTGGGACCTCTCTCCTCTTCTACATCATTGTCCAAGTTCTGGTGGCGGTAAGTCTGGACAGATATGGGTGGAGCCCAACTGTTGCTGTCATATCTGGGATGTGGACAAAATAGTTTCATGTTACTCACCACATTGACTTAGCTGAGCAGATTGATTGCATACTTATGTAGAATCAATCTCATATGGTTTTGTTTTCAATTTGTTTTCATTGGAAAGTGAAAATCTGCAGCAGTTGTTAGTTTTCTATGTAAGGAAAATAGGCATAGGCTTGAGGTCTATATTCTTATTGTGTGAAGCTCTTGTACAAACTCCCTGATGGTAAACACACACACACACACACACACACACACTGGGCACAGGTGCAGGATATTGTGACCCCTGTGTTTCCATGTGTTTCTTTGCGTCAATGTGTTTTTGTGTTTGTGTGTCTGTTCCACGTGAACAGATTGATGAGATATGAATGCATCTTACCCTCCTCCGTGGTTTTCCTGGGGGTAACGGTCAAGGTCAACCTCAGTACCAGGGAGAGGGTGCATGGGTGGTGGAGGCAGGGGCATGTTCGCCCAACATGTCCCATTTGATTTAGAGGTCTTTGTTCCACTCTTCACCTTCTTTTTCTTCCCAACCTTTGGACCTGAGGGTAGGCAAAGAGGGAAGGAAATGTAGTCTTCTCTACACAATGCTAAGAAATCCCTGTATACACACACACAAATAAATAAACTTCATTCACATAGTCACACACATACATCAGCTGCCTTGAAAGCTATCTTCTATCTTTCTCTGCTATCTGCACTTTTTCAAACCTGTCTCCCACCCGGTGTTCATTATTTCTCTTTTTTGTGTGCTGACAGCGAATTAGGACTTTTTCTAAATGTTGACATTTCTTAAAGAGGCATCAAAACCTGCGGCGACCCACTTTAAGGTGCTTCCATACAGCTTCCCCACTTGCTCTACTTTATCTCTAGTAAGCCTGACATTTAGCTGAGCGCACAGCCTATTGTGCAAAAGTACAAAAGTATAGACAGTAAAATGCCTCCGTGACTATACGGAATGTATGAACACTGCATAAATAACTCGGAACACTGTAGGATTTTCCGCCATCACTAATCAAGTTAACCCAAAGAAATGCGTCATGATTGTGTGACATTTCTGGGCTAGATAAACTCCCAGGGTAGAATTGTGATGAAGACAGAAGAGTAATTAAGAACATTGTCCTAAGGGTCTATTTTCAGCGAATATGTAAATAAATTCCCTCCTATCCACTTTGCTCTTTCCAAGGGTGCTGCAAGTAGAGGCTTAAGGGGCTACTACCCCACCCCCCCACATACTCTACCATTCTGCCATAATATTTTCAAGTTGCGATTCACTGTATCCCTGCAAATGCCCCAGTATTTCAACACTTGGGAGTAAAAAGCTGTTTCAATCATTCCTGTCCACTCTAAGACATTAGATAAAATAATACAGGAAGAATTTTTTTTTTTTTTGTTAACTAAATTAGTGCTTAATCAGTTTTCTTAATTGGATGCTTATTCCCATAGGCAGTCAGTTAATGTCTGATATTAGGCTACACTGAAATGACAGGTCCATTTCATTTGAGTAAAGGCAATTGAGTTGCTTGTAAATTTTATTATCTTTTATTGTTGAATATAGGCATGGCTGGTTACAACACAAGCGCAGCGTTAACGTTCTGGTTACCTGCTACTTCTCAACTTGTAGATCTATTTGCGTACTTGCAGCATTATTTACACAACACACCCACTTTACTACATGACACACCCACTTGGTTAGGTTTAAGCATGAGCACTGAGATGGTTAGGGGTCAGGGGTGGGTGTCATGTACAGTAGCACGCTGTTATGGTGACAACATCAGAGATTGTGTGTGATGCGATAAAGGGGGTGTGTCATAATCTGGGTGTATCATGTAGGTTATGGTAAGTGAACAAAAAAGCTTGTACCTGATCCCACAAGCTCTAGTTAGCTGTTTTGTCTTTGAAATTACACTGCGACCCTGTGGTATAAGCAAGCTTTAGTTACTTAACAAAAGTGAGTCTTCAATCTATCTACAACTACACAAATGCAAACATACACGTACACACATACACACACACTTTTGCGTGCTTGGCTTTTTTCCTTAGTTTAGTTTACCAACTCTTTTGCCACTGCTAAAAAAATACAACCTGTCACTTTATCATAAAATGTAAATGATTGACTACTGAAGTTCATAGAGATTGCAATACTCTGAATGCATCCACATGCATGCAAATATCTCTCACTCACACATGAAAACCCCCAAAGCATTTAGCTCTATCTTGCACATTTCATCATGGCTCATACCACTGCCAGGGCATCTGTCAGTTAGCGAGTAGCCCAGGTTTGCCATTTCCTGCTGGGCCTGGAGAGACGCCTTCCAGCGGGGATCTGGCCTGTCCACAGCCAGCTCATGGAAGCTGTTGGACTGGAGTATCTGAGTGGTGGCATAGGGGGTGGGCTGACTGCCTCGCGCTGGGCTGTTGTAACCTGCCTTCCCCATGAAGTCAATACTGCTGTAGATGGCACCATCAGACAGCATGGTGCCCGTCTTCTCCACTGCGGCGGACGGTAAAACATCTGAGACAATGGAGGAGGGTGACAGAGCAGGGAGGCGAAGGGAAAAAGCATCATGGAGAGATAAGTTGACATGAAGTTAACGATCTTTAAGGTCATTAACACTCCCTGCTGCTCTGGCACTCTGTATTAGTTAAATACAGGTCTCAAATGGACTTGATATAAATGAAAGTGATTATCTACAACCATAATTAGCATGCAACACGCTGTGGGAGCCCGGTGGAGTGTTCACGAGAGGGATACTCAAACAGTGCTAACCTTCAGCTCTACTGTCTTGCCCATTTAGAGCCTACAGCTCACCAGGGTTCCGATGAGCTTAGAGAACTCCCAAACACACAAATACAAAGTGCAAGTCTGTATACTTAAACTATCAAACTCCTAAAACCTCACAAAGATGCACAATGGCAGGGCATGAGGAAAAATGACATTAAAAGAGAAATATATTTAAAAAATGCACATTTAAGCCAAATATCAGACTTGTCAAATCAAATTAGTAAAATATAGCCCTCAAAGGCACTTTTAATTTCTGTGCATGGTTGTTTACGTGCGCATGCTTATGTGTGATGTCCTGTCACTGTGCTTCCCAAAGGATGAACATCAAAACTGTCGGACCAGGCATTGCTAAAAGTGTATTTGCCACCACCGAGGCTTGTTTATGATTCTTACCTCCTCGGCCAAAGTTGTTGCCACCCTTTGGACTCCCTAGGCCCCCATTAGCTGGGAGGCTTGTGGAGGGCCACGAATCAGCCAACCACGGAAGGCCTGGATCACCCGATTTCAACAGCCCCGGACGGCTGCGAGAGGATGTTTGTACAGACACAAAGAGAGGAGAGGAAAGGGGAAGGAAGACACAGAAGCGGTGACATAGTTAAATATCCACCCTGCATCATAACACTCGTACTGCACATTTTTTTCTTGCTGCATCAACAACAAATTGATGTGAAAACTCATTCAGCATATTCTTGCCTGTGGAGCAGTGCACCGGCGACAATAAACAACAGAGAGACATAAAATGGCAAGTCTATAAATCAGACTTCTGCCTCCCCCTTAACTCTACCACCCCTAACTCTCCCCGGAGAAACAAGGCAGGCCTAAATACACACTAAATCCACTTTAGAGCCTTAGCACAACAGAAATTTACATTTTAAATTGAGAATCATGGACAGCCTCTGGCAGAGCTGCTTCACTGCTGCACTGTCTCCATGGCAACAGAGACAGCAAAAGCCCATTAGGTGGTTTAGGAAAGCTACCGTGTCATTTTGTCTCAGTGAAATACAGCAGTCATGAATACAGGCTTTGACTTCAAAGTAGGGAAGTTGTGGGCGGCAATTCAGGAGGAAAAAAAAAAGACAATTTACAACCACTTCGTATCAGCTGCTGTAAAAATGGCAAAACATCCACTTGCCTCGTGCATCCTGTTCGCATATGTTTACTTAATGTGCTACCACATAGTGAATTTTCCACTGTGCCTGATTCACCAAATGCCAAGGGAATTGTTCACAGCTGACTTGGTGATGGCTCAAAGGTGTTCAAACAATTACGTCAATAATTTCCATTTTAGAATACACACGCATATACATACATTTACATATATTTACTTAGAAATACAAGCCAATACCAATACTATGAAGCATATGTGTGTATACACTGCAGGAAAACACACAAAATGGCTTGGTAAGAAATTGTTTATTTTTAGTCCATTATTTGCAACATTTGTTCTGGCTCTGGGCTTATCTGCTTGCTTAGGTGTGACAAAAATGAAAGAGGGAGCATGGAGGAATAAAAAAAAAAAAGAAGAGCGCCTTCTTTCTTTCCTGCTCTGCAAAGCAAATTTGTCTCCTTCTCTTGTTGTTTCAGGACACTTTGATATCATGTGGCCACAAAGGTAGACTTCATTTTTGGTCATTTTGAGCAGGCATAGAAATGCTCATGGTCACTGAGCGAGGTCTCAAGGTTCAACACCTTGTTGTTTCATCCCCACATACGACCCATCACTGTGTACTGTATGCCAAGCATTTGAAACAGCACATTCATCACCTCTCCCCTCCCCTCCCATGACCTCTTACTCTGCCAGCAACCTTAGATGAACTGAGAGAGAGCCAGTGAACACAACAGCGACCCACCTGCATTAATTGGTCGCACTCACTTCAAAGGAGTGATTAATGATTTCATCAAGTATACATCAGTGCAAATAATACGCTGATATGAGGAAGCTTTGGGGAATATTGGAACATGTATGCAAATTGTATTCATCATGAAAGAACTGCTCATTCCAGCTATTACAATGAGCTCTTGTCATTGAGAAGGCAGTCTGAGCCTTTCACTGTGTGGTAGCAAAATGTCACTTGGAAAGCTCTAGTTGTAGGTTTGTTCTTTATATATATATATATATATATATATATATATATATATCGAAGTTAATTTAAATTCTTACCTTCCATTTCTGATTAGACCTCTGTCTCTTTGGAATGTAACTTGTGGAGGAAAGAGAGAGGACAGAGAGAAAAAAAATAATTAAAGTGCAATTATTTTGTCTGAAAATGTACGGCACTACCGTCAATTTGAATGAATGATATATTACTGCTGTCAAGAATGTAGGCAGCTAAATTACTGTGATATTTTAATGTATAATGCACAATGTAAGGTCATACCTGCACGAGTAAAGGTGAAGGACTGAACTGCAATTCAATAAGACAGGCAGAGTGGTCATATTAAAAAGGGAAATAACGTGTCTTAAATCATAAGAACATCATCCTCATCATCATAAACATGTCATCATAAAATCACGAAAAGGTGTGAAAATATGGATCGGGTCCTTTCATCTTTACTTTGTTTGTTCATCTGTCACTGGTGGCATGTCAGCACGGATCAGATTTTGAATGAAACTCGGGGATTGATGCATCTAACTGCTGCATTTCAGCATTTTCTCATTGTCCTTAGGGGTAAAGTTCAAATGAAGGTGACACATTTGACCCACTTTACCCTGAGGCATCTGCACCATCATCATATTATATATCTATATTCCAAAAATACAATTTGGTGCATGGTTGACTTGGCTTTAAAGGAGAAAAAGGAAAAAAAAAGACATTTATTCTGAAGCAATATTATCTGACAAATGTGACAGCCTCAAAGCAAAAGTAATTAATGTTGCAATCAAATATTTAATGAAGCTCGTAGTTAACTTTGAAAAATAAAATAGAAAACGTTTAAAAAATAACTCTGAATATTTAAGACTCTTACTTTTTCCTGAGAAAAATGTCAATAGTTGTTCTTTTTTCTAAAATGGAAATGTGATGTTTTGGAATTAAACTCTTCAATTTGTTTTGAGAGAAAGGATCAGAGCAGCAGCACTCAATCATGTAAATCCCCATTGAATTAGGAAATCACTGCGGTCTCTCCCCAAGTCACCACAATGAAAGCTGCAATACACATTATGATAATAGCACATAGCTATATGCTTGACTCATAGAGGGATAAAAGAATATTTCATACCTAAACCTAGACGTGCCTTGTGTTAATGTGCAAACAACACCAGCACTGGTCTGATAATGGAAGGGGATGTTAAATTACTTATCTCGCATGAATGTATTAGAGTGTTGAGGTACGGTGCTGATGGAACTCAGCACAGTTGATGCACATCAGTGCACAGTGAATTAAAGTAAATAGGGCCTATTTCCATCTGTGCTGAATATATTTCCTTTGTTCTGTATTTTAGCCAGCTCAAATGGAGTCGCATCTGTGCTGACATCAGTTTTCATTGGAGAGATAGACCTACTGTGTTTTGAGATTCTGTGTTGATGCAGAACCATGTAAATTGATTTTTTTACCTGCATAGTTGCTGAGTCCCTTCCTTTTTTTCCTCCTCCAGTACAGCCAAGCACTGAAACCCATGAGGACAATCCAGCAGGCCCCTCCCAAACCAGCAATGAAGGCCGGTTGCTTCACCACATCTGAGATGCTGTTGTTGCCTTCTGATCCAGTCATTACATCCCTCTGTTCTGCACCTGGGGGCACCACACACACACACACACACACACACACACACACACACACACACACACACACACACGAAAAGAAGCATATGAATGGCTGAATCTAGACACACAAATACATCAATATATTTTGATTTACATGTTTTGTTGACCTACAACAAAACATGTAAATGAATATGAATTTCTGATAGGAGATGGCAATGTGAATGAAAAAAAAACAGATTTCCAATACAGTATAACTTGTTTGATTTGGTTAAATCACCAGGTAACTTATTTAAATAAAAAAAAAAGAAATCAGTCAAAGATCTCTTGTTCAAGCCAAAATGTGCACTTCAAAAAGAAAATCAGTCAGTGAGGACCATGAATCAAACATAAAGACACATAGCCCATATGAATCTCCAAAACATGAGATGAAAATAAATAAAAAATGAATAAAAACACAGAGAGACTATGGTAAAATAAATAAATAAATGAAAAAAACAGCATCAGTGCATCCAATATGTAGGCAGAGTTAATCAATTCAGCAGTGCACTTATCAACTTGAGCTGCAAGACACAAGATTGACAGAGCAGCTCTGACAGAGTTTGATTTTCTGTTGAGGCTACTGTGCTGTGAAATTAGATTCACAGTCTCCAGCAGGAAACCCCCTCCCATCATTAAGCTTCAGTCCACAGGCCTGTGTTTCCCTTTCTCTGTGCGTTAAGGGTGTTATTATCAGTCAAAAGTCACAGATGAAGAGCATCTGGCCTGGGCTCCAATATTGATTCTGAGCTTATATACTCTGAGCATCCTTTAGCTATTTGATAAGATGTGATAGGCTGATAAGCTCCTACAAAAACACTGTCTACTTTGTTAGCGCCAGCTGCCCACATACTGAAGAGGATTATTGATATGCCTAACAGTACTTGGCACAGTGTTACCAGACACTACACTTAATGAACCGCTATTGATTTCTCAGTAGACGTCTGCATTGTAAAGTGCAATCTTCTTTCTTCAAGTGCAATAAATTGATAAATCATTTTTCCAAACCTCCCAATATGTGATGGAGACCTTGGTCACCTATTATGAGGTCATTTTATTTGACTTCAGTTTTGATGTGTGTGTGTGTGTGTGTGTGTGTGTGTGTGTGTGTGTGAGTAGATTACCCAAGATGATGAGCTGGGGCTTGCTCTTGACCCCCACTCCTGCACTGGTGCCTGCAGCTACCTCCACGCGGTACTGAACTCCTGCCTGTAGACCCCCGACAACCACTGAACGGATGGTTGCATCCACAGACTTATTGACATGAAACCGAGTTTCGTTGGCCAAACACCAAATCTGACAAAGACAGACACACAAGACAGAATTCATTGTAACGCCGCACAATATATTACTAAAGTGCATCAGGTGCAGGGCTTGAGTCTACCTTGTATTCCTGGATGATGCCGTTCTGTTGATCAGAGGGGGGAGGGTCCCATGACACGCTGATGGATGTGCTGTTATGGCTCCCTACTGTCAACACAGACACTTGCTGTGGAGGTGCACTGGGCGCTGATAGGTCGCGGGGGGTGAAAATATTGAAGAAACAAAGGAAAGACAAGAAAAGATAGAATAAAATGAATGAAATCGAATAAATTGTTTTGACCAGAAAAAGGAGTGTTGCCTGATATTTTTTAGATTTTATCATATCACAGAAGGATTTGTCTCACCCACTACCTCAATTCATATTCACACAGCAGGACATACAGCAAGGTATTTGCTAAACCACTGTAGCAGATGGCACTTCATCCCTATTTCATATCGAAATGGTGAGTTTTTTTGTATAACTGGGGTATACTGAGACCTAAATTTCTTTCTATGGTATCGAGTTCTTTAATTTAGTGGTGTCCTAAATTATACAGTACATGCTAAGCAGTTGAGGTCCAAATTGTGCTTCACTAATCACACAAATGATAACCATTCCAAGCAGACCCATAAGTCTTTTTGAGTGGAATTTTCTCTGCCAAGAAACTAACATCACTTTCATAATGGAGTATTATTATTATAATTATGTATAAATACATCCAAAGAAGCTGCATTTAATCTTGTATATCTTATCTAAATGAAAATGGTCAATCCCCATGTCTTATTATGAGGGTTTAGAAATTGTTTGTTGAAGGAAATGTGATGCCATGCCTCACGGCGCCAAATTCAAACTGTCTCCCCATTTCTTAAACATATCAAACTGGCCTGATAACCTGCATGGACAGATCAGAGATTTAAAGAGACTGCAGGCGGCAGGAAGCAAACACCGTGTCTATGCAACTGAGCAAACCATCATCTCTCACTGGATGGACTACACAACCGCTCTGGGCAGATACTTCCCCCTCTATTCTCATTAAAACCATCATTATGTTCTGAATGAGTGGATGAAATAACTACCTTTGAACCCAATTAAGAAGCTGCAAAATAATAAAGCTATCTGCAGTGGATCCGTGTAAGCAAGACATTCATATCCACAGCAGTGTAGAGAGGCCGAAGCAGGTGGGCCATGACGAAATTGTCGCGTTTGCCACCTGGTCAGACAGCAACATGGTTACTATGACTTGAATTCTCCAGATGGGCTTGGTTCTGTAAATGGCTGGAAAGAAACGCAGTGAACGTGTACACTGTCTCATTGACGCAAATGCCACACTTGTATCAGTAGATGTGAGTATTAAGCCCGGTCTGTTTTGTCTGTGCTGATTCGGAAGCTGCTGTCTCCCTCCTTTTTTTTGAGTTGGAAAGATGAAACAAATCCCCACTTTATGGTGTTACTTTTGTTTAAAAGAGATGCTCTAAAAAGGTATGACATGTCGGCACAATATTTGACAGTCTGGCAGTACAAAGGAATTAAATCCGCCATATGAGATGCAGATTTTTTTTTTATTACATTTAACAAATTGACTCAACCCAGTTTGTGGATATCTATATTCAGCCACTTAGACTCTATTGACTTTCTGAAGCAATTACTGTTGAACCAACTTGCACAAGTGTACTGTCACAATGTTGTGATGACTCAACTGTTCAGACAGCAAAATGACTTGATGACAGGCCAGCTCAGAACAAAATTGGAAAAATTATCCTGCACTCATGATACATTTATGTCGAGATTCCATCTGGCATCAACACGTATTACCCAAATCTGCTTGATAGCCGAACTGGAATATCCACTTTAGTCTCCTGCGCTGCCATATATGAACAATAGCTATGGTTCAATACTGAAATTGGTTTATTAAAAGTCTGCACATCAGGTTTTCATCAAGAGCTGTCTATCAAGGGTTGCTTTAAAAAAAAAAAAACAGACAGTAAGTAGTAGAAAACTTCACTGCATTTAAGTGATGATTTCATATTTCCTTTGTTCTGTCTGTTAAATATTTCTGTATGACATCCTGAATGCGGCTGCACCAAAAAGGAATGAAATGTGCACAACATATGTTTGCTTCCTCATACATTTCCCATAAGACATTAGTTAACAATCTGCTGCATAATTTACCCTTGGCATAGAATATCAGCAACCACTACTGTATATGTGGAAATAAGTAGCACGAACAATAAAAAAAAAAAAAAACTTTAGTGGATAAATCTTTCCAAGCACAGGGTGATCAGTTTTGCCTACTTCTTCACATCAATATCATGCTAAAACTAATATATACGTTTTGGGATTTGTAACTGAGTGCGCTTTGCATGAGCAAGCAATCTACAGTTTGCTGTTTCAGCACAGTGATGGGGGGCTTGTCCAGTCAGTCAAAGGTTTACATTAGGAGAAGACAGAAACCATTAAGTGTAGTTGTGCAATTTCCGTATGTACGAGAACAATCCCTTAGGATGCATAATGACTTCAATACCAGTAATGACTCAGGGTAACATTACAATAAATAGTCACAACAGCAGAAAAGGTCAAAGAGTGTGTTCTTAGTAATATGAATAATACTGATTTCAAGACTGATGAACACAACAGTCCAGAAATTAGTACTTTAAAGCAAGTAATGTTGTGGGAACGTTTGTGTTTGCACTCACAACTGTGCAATTAAACAAAAGGCACTTAAGCTGCTTAATGTCCTGCTATACACAAGTGGTAAACATAACTTGTTATGCTAATGAGGCCATCAATTAAGCTAATTAATGCATAAATTAGCAAACATCTCTATGTTAACCTACCTGTTCCCTATAACATGTGTGTAATGCTAAATAAACTCTATCTGGAAGAATGTGGGCATTCTATTCTACTGCTGGGCTTTTCCTTTTTTCTCATTGACCCTAATGCCCCAGTCTCATAATAGCAGTACATCCTCATAATAATCACTACTGCTGCCTGAGACTTACCATAATACTTCCTTTGATTTGCCAGAAGCAGTGGTTGAAAACCTGGGGATCCTTAATTCTTCTCACTGGGTGCTGCGAGAACTATTAATCTTGATACACAATTTTTCCCGGGTTATAGTGAGAGACACCAGCTGTTTTGACCTCAGAGACCTTTTAGACGCCCTCTGCTAGCTTTTTACAATGGCAGTGACACATTCCCTCTCTGCCTTTGATGAATAATGAGTGTTATTCCTCATAATTCTGCAGTGCAGCATATTTCCAGCTCAAGAGTATTGGTAGAAACTAGAGCATACACCCGAGTCTGCAGTGATCCTGTGTGGCCATTTTAATTGGGCTCCAGTGAAGCAAATTTCTCTTTCTCCAACAGCTGTATCCCCTGTTCTTGTCTTCCTACTGGGAAGAGGGTGCAGCACTGGGATCCTTTCATATATGCCTCTCATGCAGCGGGTCAATGTTTTCTTTTACATTAATGGCCTGCTCTCAGTACACAGTCCAGCTTACACAACACCTGACCAGGGTAGGATAAAGAGATCCACGCCTCCTCACCCATCCAGCAGGTGTTGAATCTGGATTCTGAGATGCCTGGCTTGTGTTTCAGTGGGTGACATGGCAGCTAACACTAAATTTTTGCTATTTTTTTCCAAGCATGATAGTATATTTTTGACATACTAGTAGTTCGACAAAACAATCCCAACCCAAGGGCCATTGACTTTTAGCCTCATCATGTGGTTTTTATCGGTGGGTGTTTACTCAGTTTTGATGGAAAATAAGGCTGTAAAATAATAGCTATTATGATCATCATCCACAGCACAGCTTCTTAGAAGAAAGCTAGTAAGGAGACTATTGAGTTGGGATTGTAATATTAATATGAACCATCCACATGTGCTATGAATGATATGGATGGATTCATAAAACGACAGTTCCAACTATAAGAATCTTTATACAAAATGTATCTACTGATAAAACTGTGCAATATGGGTAAAAGCTCATGACATGACTTGTAAGTAGAAAGTGGATTATAATTGTGAAATTGCGGTTTATGTTACATTTTTGATGGCCTGTAAGAGAGGTGTAATTCAAATTGTATTATTCAATGCAAGGTAGCAAATTGCATTGAATAATAATTAAAGCTGTAAATTTTACAAATAAAAATATGCAACAAATGATATGATTTTACATTAATTTGAATCACAAACAGTTGACCTAAAAACAATCATTAACTGATGACCAGACAGACAGATGAAAAGAAGACCAAGGAGTCTCATCACCAATAAAACAGAGTGTGTGTATATGTGTGTGTGCATTAGTGAAAGGTGGGGGTCATATCATGCAGGTCTGGTATTGGTGTGTGACAGAGACATGGCAGCAGGGGTCCACAGAAGAGCAGCTAGAGATTTAAGCTTATGTCAAAGGAGACAGGTTTTACCCTCCCCTTCTGCCCACCAACCCACGGAGGACCAGGCTTGTCAGAGACCCCTACTGCGCTGTCTGGGAGGCCTGTTTGCACACACAGGGGATATAGTGCTACAGCAGTATGCGTGCATGGTTGGCTGTACTTAAAATGCCATTATCTATTACTATCTAGCCAAGAAGCTATTACTAGAGGCGGCTAAATATAAAAGTAGGTAGAATCATTTACATAAGTCCATCTTCTCATATGTAAGACAGTGAATATTACATCATTCTTGCAGCATGAAGTAGACAGGGAAATTGATTTTCATCAGAAATGTGAACTCATTTGACGCTTACCTTCCTCCATGGTGCGTGCTGTCATGGATTCACTGTCTGCACCCTGGAACTCATTGAAGTATGGCCGCACTTTAATCTCATACACAATGCCTTTCTTCAGACCAGAGAGAGTCATGTCCCTCTCTGAGGAGACCTTCAAGTCCTGTATTTGCCATGGCCCTGGGGAGGGCAGGCCTGACGTTTGGCGATATAGAACGCGGTAACCTTGAATAAACTGGGATGGATTCTCCACCTGTCATGAGAGAAAACAGTAGGATGACTACATACTGCATGGTAATGATGTGGGAGGTGTCATACACCTGTGTATAAACTACTTTGGAGCATTCAGTTTGTGCCCTCTGTCAGTGACAATGCACGCTTAGTTAATCATACAGTTTAATTAGCAGCAGAGAAACAAGACACCACAGGATGAAAGCTGTTGTGAATATGCCACAGATGAACAGTATGACCTGAGCCAGCACAGTCTGAACTCAAAGTACTGGATGAGAAAAGTTTTTTTTTTTTTTTTTTTTTTTCATTTCTTTTTTTTTTTCCCCAGCTTTGCTGGTCCATTTCACTAGAAGACTAAAATATGTAGCATATACAACTCATAGTAATGGCTTGTTAACAAGGAGCAAAAGCATGAAAAGGCTTTTACAAGCAGCTGTTTATCGTCAGACCAATCCAAATATTTTAGGATAGATCCCTTTTCTTCTTTCTCTCTTTTGTTCTTTTGTAGTCTCATTCTGCATGCCATTACTAAAATGTCTGAATCTAAAAGCCTTATAAACAGGGGTGCACCTCTAACTACTTTTTGTTTTCCTATTTTACTTGAAATGAAAAAAGAAACCAACATAGAATATGCTCATTTATCCTCACCTTCCTAAGAGGACAAAATAAATCAAGACATACTTTCATTGCCATTCAATGTGACCAATGAAATCTTGCTCTGTTCTCAAATCTTATCTGCCCTTACATTATCATGAAGTTCAATTTTTCACACGACTGCACAGTTACACAAATACTTTATATCTATAAATTAAGTAAATTGTCATGGAAACTCTTTCATAAAACAAGTTATTGGAGTCTTAGAAATAGCCTGCAGATATTGTATAGTGTATAAACTAGGGTAAGGTTGGTGTGCAAGATGACGTTGAGGTCAAAAGTTCAATTAGGAAAGTAGGTGAATGACACGCATTTGAGCAGCTCTGTTTGGTCACTTAGCAAAATGTTGAATTAGATTTTACTAAAAGACTAAATGCAGAATGGGAAATGTACAATGTATAGTTATACATCTGTGCAACTGTCCCAACAGGACATGCAGAGGACAACAAAGACAACAGCGAGCATAAATCACTTAAATCAAGTGACTTTTGCTTGACATTGGATAATGAATTAGTGTTCTTCAAAGCAATGGTGCCAGGTCAAATAATGTGCACATACTCCTCCACATGGACCACAAATACAGGTTTATACTGTCATAGTGTCAGTCTGGAAAAAGCTTTAAAGCACATGGTTGTCATACTGACAAGCATGAAATAGCAGGCTAGTGTAAGCACATCCTTGGTGTGTTATTAACCTACAGCAGCAGACAGAAGGGACACCTTGCCAACAGACAGAAATAGAATTTCACAGATAAAAGGCTGACTGCAAACTGCCTCCAGAAGTGACACATGTTGCACCTAATGGAGATGCATTTGTCCTGGACAGGAACATTAGTCTTCATTCATGCATCACCTCAAACTATTCTAAATTGATGAAGTATCAGCTTTTCAGACTATAAATGTGCAGCCAGCCCCACAGCTTGTGTGAATCACAGTAACATGTAAAATATAAGGTCCTCAAACAAGCTTAGACAATATTTTCTTTTTAATATTTGTTTTCCTGATCGTAATGGTAGTTGACTGATATAAATCAAAGTAAAACACACTACTTTCAAAATGTTATGAATACTCACAGTCCATGTGACCTGCACTGAAGTGGAACTAAGGACTACAGGGTTATGCATGCTGACCACCACATCTCCTAACTCCTTCTGCACGCGACGGTGGTCCACTCCCTGTGCTGTGGGACTGATGTCTGGAAGAGAGAAAGGACAAAGAATATACAGTTAAATAATGATTCTTATTAATAGCAATCCATTAAAATGTACTGTTTTTTTTTTTCTCTGTACCTTGTGTTCGGACAGGCTCAGACATGGGGCTGGGGTCTCCAAGCCCTTGTACATTGACTGCTCTGATAATGAACAGGTAGACAGTGTTGGGTCGCAGGTCCATGACTGTGAACTCAGTGGTCTTCACATGGTCTGCCACTGTCTGCCAGCTGTTACTCACTGACTGACTGTAGAAAGACAATGAAAACATCTAATTAGGTAGGAGGAATCTTTACAGTGTTGTAATATCTAAAATCTTTAGTTTAGTTAGACAACACGGGTGGGACATTCTCCATGAGACTGGAAACGAATATTACATGTCATTCAGTAATGATATGCTTTTCTCAGTCTAATCTTTTGAGATTCTTCCGGTTATCATCTCTGAAGAATTTTCAGAACAACATTTATAAGACATCCTACTCTTTTGAGGGTCTGTATTTAAATCAATTATTTGGTAAGGAAAGGGAAAAGTCTCATGTGCTAATCAAATTCTGCTTGAAAGGAGCCTCATTAGCATTTAAATATTTAAATACCAGAAACAAACTCCATTCTTGTAATATATAGTAAAACATATAAGGACTCCAGAGCTTAAAATTCCCCTAGCTTGTTTGAATGGCCACAGAAACCTCCACATCTGTTACTGCCATGAAAGTTCGGGGTCGCTAAATGTGCCCTGAGGCCGTAGGTCACAGACATACCCAAAAGCCTCAATGACATAGGAGGACACTGGGGAGCCCGCCTCTGGCCCCGGTTCCCATGACAACGAGATACTGCTCTTGGTAACATTAGTGACCTCTGGCTTGGAGGGTGGCCCTGGGAGCGCCGTCACATTGTGGGACATGAAGTCTATGAGATCAGTGGAGTCTGACAAAGGAAATGGAAAGAGATAAAAATGAATATCTGCAAAAGCAAAGCAGTAATATTATTTTTCATATTAATTCTAATTCTATTGAAGCAGACCTCTGACATCCAAGTAGGCACTCCATGAGGTTTCTCCACTGGAGCTGGTAGCAACACAGGTGTACAATCCGGAATCGGACAACTATGGAAGACAGATTATGATATCATCACAAATGTTCAAACTTGCTCTTATTACATCTCCAGCATGTCAACTATTATAATAATGGTCTGTAGTTCAAATCACCAACAATACAGCATTACGACTATGCTTTCTCTCTGTTGCTATGTTGACTCAATCCAATAGCCCTGATGATTTCTCCAAGATCTTACGTCAGCCTGGGCTTTTGAAGGAGGTTCGCAGCTAGTAGTACAGTAAAAATGCATTAACCCCCATTGGCCTGCATTTGGCTCGAGAAAAGCTTGAGAGTGGATGAGAGAAAACTTTAACACAGGCCAATGAAAAAAAGAGCCTAGTAAGAGCTTACATTAATTTTCTTAATTGATTCCCTCCAATAATAGTCACCCTCCATTCCCAGAACCATCAACATTATCATCATGGGTGCTGACACAGGAAATAAGAGATATGACGATCTATTTTATATTAGCAATACCTTCGCCACTGACGACTATGCTATCTCTCCAGAGAGTAGATGAGCTAGACACAGGCAGAGCACTTTGACACTGTGACAGAACACTGTATACTGCAGTTCCTCCATTATATTACCCTCTTTAGACTCCTTTCACTAGTCCCTGTCCTTGAGTCCTTGGGTCTAACTGCTGCCTCAGAGATTCAGACTAAATAGCAGCGTTTAACGTCTTACAAAATCAATACTCGCTATTCATCTTTTAAAAGCAACCTGACTACACTTGTCCATTTGAATTACATTCAGCTGACATCAGATGAGAGAAATCCTTGTTTTCTCTTTCACATGTGACAGAAGGATGTGACGTAAAGAACAAGACGTACATTTTTTTAGTTATTTGCATGCAATACATTTATATTCTTCATCCTATAGATCTAATTTAATTTAATTTGTAAAAGGTAGATCCTTCCTTCTGAAGGCGAAATATGAACATAGATTCAATATCCTGTGTCAGTATATTGTATACTGCACATATATAACTTGAAGGTTATTAGAATGTTAATATGCACAATAGTATGATTATTTGCAGAAACACATTTAGGCAATAGTGAGCTGATTAGAAAGTAGAAAATTACTTTATTTTCATTTTGGGGCAAAACATTCTCTGAAGCATTAATTAATAACCCTTTGTTTTTATTAATTAATCTTTCAGTCCTGATAGATCTGCTGCCAGGGAACCTTGATTGCTACAATCGCTTACTTCATGTATGGCAAAAAAGGCAGCAAATCTTTGTTAAATATTCTGCTTTATAACAATGTTTGTCTTACTTTTGTGATTCTAGTCAGATTGTACTTTAATGCATTTAATTATTGAGATGTGGGAATGCAGTCACATCACAAAAAAAAAAAAAAAAGATTCTGTTGTGAGCTGTCAGGTTTTAAAAAAATGCAGGGTTGCTGTCTATGGTTGCTGTTCATTTTTTTCTCTGTCAGACTTTTATGTGGCAATATTGCCATGTCCTAGGTTGTCATACATTACTTTTGCTGCACAATATTAACAAAACTGCTAATTGTCAAAACTACAAGCCAAAATTGTAATAATCAGTAAATAGTATCTACTGAGTAAGGCATTGTGCCACTTAATTCTACAGGTAAAAGACCACATATGTTCTTATGTTAACCCCATATATATATCACTGTCTCACTCCCTACTACAACTCACCCT
>JANJYP010066992.1:0-16137 GCA_024605115.1 Rastrelliger brachysoma
AGTATATATCAGTATATATCAAGTATGCACCATATGATGTTTTTCTACTCAGTTAAGTCTTCATAAGAACATAAGGACATGTGAGTTATTTGCATACTTGGCTTTCTTTAATTTTATGGGATTCTGCGTAATGCTGTAACTATCTGAGCATCCTAAAATGTGTCACTGGCGCCGTATTGAATGTAATCTCAGTGAATATGAGATTTTTGCAATCATGAATTTGTATAGCTTTGAGCGGCCTTTTTAATTCACCAGCTCATTTCCCAAAGGACTTACATTCCCTAAAATAGAAACAAGGTCCAAGTGCATAGGTCTAACAGTTATCCGCTATAGTGCTGTTGGATTATGTTGGACTAAATCCAAAGGATCAAATTTCAGTGAGTGTTCCACTGTTGCGTGCACAATGTTCTCAGTGGGGTTTGACAAAAACAGCATAATATTATACAAATCAACAGGGTTAGGGTTAGCTCTGCTTTATGCACGGTTTGACACCATTACTATGGCGGCTGATAAAAAGAGGAGCAGAGAGGAGAATATGCTGGTATTCCACGCTTCAGTAGAGAGGCTGATAAAGGGTTAACTGCCAGATAAAGTATTGAGTGGAGGAGAAGGAGGGCAGACTTCTCAGGTGTAAAGAATGGAAAGAGAAAGACAGAAGAAGGAGGGATGAAAGCAGGGGGATGGGCCGTTCAGGAGCCTGTATTATGGTTGCAAGCCTCCGTTGCCAGGCAACGGAGCTGAGTGAGATGCCAGGTTGCTAGGTAACCTAGGGGATGCAAAGCCTAACGTGGCGAGATAGAGAGATGAGAGAGAGGAGGGGTGGAGTCGAACTGCTCCACCTTCCCGCTCACTCTCTCTGTTTCTCACAGCTCGATGTCTTCATCCAGCTGTGAATGAGAGCCACAAACTGGATCGGTAAACACACAGAGTTTCATCATGGGGCCGACATTTAGCATGCTACCACTGTGACTCTGCAGTCTTACTGTAATGATAACACGCTCACACACAGGAGAAAGTCAGAATTCACCTAATCATTGTGGCAGAGATAAATGAAAAATGTCCCCTCATATTTGGTCATCTCACCAACTGCAACTAATAATTATTTTCATTATTGATTCATGTGCAGATTGTTTTTTTTAGTTAATTACTGTGTCAGAAAATTGTAAAAAATGTCCATTATTATTTCTAGAACCCAACATATTCAAATTGGGTTTTCTTGTTGTTTTGTTTTTTCTAACTCAGAGTTCAAAATCCAAAGATATTCAGTTTAATATGAGACAAAGAAAAGCACCCTTTGACCCTGCAGGGGATAAGCGGATGATTGATGTATGTATGCATGTATGGACAAAGAAAAGCTGCAAATCCTACATTTGACAAGCTCAAATCAGACAACATTTGGCATTTTCTCCTGAAAAATGATTGAAATCAATCATAATAATCAAAATAGTTGTCAAATCCTTTTTATTAATTGTTGTAATCCACACTACACACGCTATAGCTTTTGTGTGAAAGCATTGGTCACACTGAGCTAACCATCAATATTAAGATAATCAGTTTGTGATAAACTGATTTTTCATTTTGTCCGCTCTAATATGAATTGTTGAAGTCAGAGAGCCACTTTACCTATGCAACATAAACTTTGTAGTTTTGCTGTAGATAAAAATATCTATCAAAAAAATTGCAGTTGGATCAGCACAGAAATTAAGTATTTTATGGTATTAAAGGAGGCACTTTTTGCTTTGATTAAGTAAAGCTAGAATTACTGCATATTCCTGTTTTTAGGAAGAAGACAATAAGCTATTTTGCCACTGCCCAGTTCTGGTCTCGTCATACGCACATAAGGGCTTACACTGATGATAATGAGTTTGTAGGGCTGTGAGGCACACTGTAGAAATGATGGAGAAAGAGTCAAGGGTAGGGTGGTTGGGGGGGGGTGTAGTGCTAGATTGTGGAGAAGGGATAAAAATAGTTTTCCTTTCTTGCGCACTCTGGAAAATGGACATCTGAAATTGTGCGGATGGAGTGCTCCAGAGGGAGATTGAAGGGGGGAAGGGTGTGTGCATTTCTGTGTGTGTCAAGAAGAGAGATATGGAGAGAGAGAGAAAGAGAGAGAGAGTGTTTGTGTGTCGCGCGCGTGCACACACACACACACACACACACACACACACACACACACACACACACACACACCACACACAAACCATTGTCTGTTGTCATGCTGTGTGCTGTAATCAGTTTTATATTTCAGTTTGCAGGAACCAAGAAAAAAAAACCCAAAATGATAACATTGGTTCAACACTGTACTTTAATCCATGCTCCAAATTGTGCACGTACACATTTAAACACACACACACACACCACTCACACACACACATGCACGCACTACCCCCTACCCTCATGATGTGGGGCAATGGTTTGTTCCACTGATTTTGTGTAGGTGGGGGAGGGGGTAGAATACGATTTGATTGGATAATCCAAGGATTTAATATCCCCTAATCCTGGCACAATCCTCTCTGCATTACTGCAGGGAGTAAGATTAACTGTATGTGTGTAGTATGTGTTTCTGCATGTGCAAAAAGGGCGGGCACTCTCAGTGTGTGTGTGTGTGTGCGTGTGTATTGTATAGTGTGCATTCATATGTGAGTGACATGTACTGTGTGTATATTTGTGTTGGCACTACAGCATGCAAATGGAGTGTGTTTGCATGCAGGGTTAGTTCATGCATGTATGAATGGCCGTGCCTCCTCCAAGTCGTCATGCAAGCTCACACACCATCATATATCACATATCTCAGCCTCATGCATCGCCGCACCTCTGCTCACATACAAATTTGCTTTTCCTCACAGAAATACAGAAACTCTATTTTAATATGCTGTAGGACGCATCAAACCACGCTCCAGTATAAAAGCCGGCTCCCCCGTATGTGCGCACGTTTGCAGATGGTTACTGTTAATTAAGTCTTAATTGGAACGTGAGTAATTAGAGGATAATTGGACTTGAAAGGAGTGTGCGGCTGTTCGTGTGTGCCGGCATGAAGGAGAGAGAGAAAGACGGGTGGAGTACAGTGTGACTGACTATCAGGGACTGTACTTTATTTGCATTTTTCTCTCGGGCTCAGGGGAATTTTAATTACTCTACTACAATATAGATTCAGTTCCCTCACCTTCTCTCTCTCTTTCTCTCGCTCGGAGCCAACTCACACACTCACCTACTCCTCTACGTATGGCCCACATCTCTCCGTTATTCTCATAAATTTCCAGTACCTATTCATTTCCTTGTTCACATTCATTTTTACTAACAACTAACAGCGTTTGTTTCTCACCGCCGTCGCTCGATTTTACGAGGGAGGAGAGCACAGAGCCAGCAGAGCACTCTCCGGCACAAATTCTTTGTTTACCAAAAGATCACAGCAGTCACCCTTGGCAACCAGCATCCTTGTTTACCTACCCTGTGTGCCGTCATATGATTGCCATGACAACGAGCTGGTTGCCATGCCAATTTTCCGATGCCATTGTGTTGTCTTTGTAGCAGCAGCGTGTGCTTCTCACCTGCTGCTTTTCTCAGTCTCCTCTCCTTTTTTTTTGTCTCCTTCCATCTCTCAAACTAGATTCATGTTGTGCAAAACAGCTCAACACACACACATGCTCACACACACACACACACACATACACGCACACACGTGCACACACAGATTGATAAGCCTTGATTGATAAGGCACAATTTGAAATCATTAGGTTAGTCTGTTCAGTCTGTTTTTTACGGTCACGGGGATGAGCTTGAATAGGCCTAATGAAGGAAAGAAATGGAAGAGGTGATGGATGGATAGAAGGATAGAGAAAGGGTTAGTGGACACAAATCTTGCTACAATCAGCCTGCTCTACAACACAGCCCAAAATCAATGAACAAGACGGGACTGATCGATGACTTGATAGCGTGAGATGGATGGCAGCGTGGATGGACAGCAATAACACCAAGACTGAGATATTATGGATGGATGGATGGATGGATGGATGGATGGATGGATGGATGGATGGATGGATGGATGGATGGATGGATGGATGGATGGATGGATGGATGGATGGATGGATGGATGGACGGGTGGACGGGTGGACGGGTGGACGGGTGGACGGGTGGATGGACAGTGTGAAATCAAGGTCATATAAAACTGTTAAGGTGGTGTGTGTGTATTTTCTGTGAGTTTATGTTTAAAGTGACAGCTCAAGTCAATAAACGTGTGAGGTTGAAAATGTACATCATCCCTTCCTCTGCGGACCTTGTATGTGTGTGTGTTTGTGTGTGTAGGGTTTGTGTGTCTCCGAGTGTATGTGATGGCCTTGCCTTAGATCAATAGCACTGTGGTGACAGCTAAGAGCTGATTAATCAAATGTATGGATCAGTCTCTCTCTGCTCTGCCCTCTCCTCAATTACCAGCTTCATTACATTGCCTTAACACCCCACTGGGACCTTTCTCCGTTTTTTCCTTCTCATCCCCTCCCTTTGCCCTCCTCCTCCTCCTCTTCCTCCTCCTCCTCTCTGTCCCTTCCTGTACCTTCCCTCTCTTCCTTCCTCTGAATTTTTCTTGTCGTTGTGTAACTCCTCATAGATTCGGGAGTACAGCTAATTAAATCACCACTCCTACAAAACACTTTTTGACTGGCAGTGTGATGAGGCATTAATTAGGAGCATTTACACTTTGTTGTGGCAGAGTGAGGAACTTTAATCTGAGCACAGCTGACAATGATGATGTGGAATAATCAGATGGTTGTTTAGCTTTCTTTAGCAACATTTTTGGAGCATTATTGTAGCTTGGACTGGAAAATGGGAGTATCTGCCACATAAGCTTGTTGTTGTTTTTTTTTACCCATTTTCTCAATCGATGTCTCTCCCCTCTTTTTTTTAATTCTTCTCTTATCTTTTGGCTTCCTCTACTTCTTCTTCTTCGTTCAATCTGGATTTTTTTCCTTCCTTTCACTTCTTCTCTCTTTTCAACGCCATCATTCTACAGCCCTTCTCCTCCCCCACCCCGTCCCTCTGGCATTAACACTCTGTCTCATTGCCTCAGTGCTATGACTAAGCAATGTGCGTGTGTCTTATATTTTGTGTGTTGCTCAATGTGTGTGTGTGTGTGTGTGTGTGTGTGTGTGTGTGTGTGTGTGTGTGTGTGTGTGTGTGTGTGTGTGTGTGTGTGTGTGTGTGTGTGTGTNAACCTGTGTGTCTGTGTTCAAGTGCACACATGCATTAGCTTTCTAGGCAATGGAGCTCTGTAGTCGTGACATTTTTAGACAGAGTAAGTCACGACTGAATCACGCCCCACTCCTCACTCACTCACTCACTCACTCACTCACTCACTCACTCACTCACTCACTCACTCACTCACTCACTCACTCCCCATGTCTTTCTCTTTCTATTCTTTTTTAAATCATCCTCTCAGGGGCAGCTTTGCTTTTATCCTCCCACTCTCCATCTTGCTCCTCATGTAATGCTTCTATTCTAGCATTTCCATTCACTCCCCGGGTTCCTCTTGGCCTTCCACCTGCCCTTTCAGCCGGTTGAAGTCGATCGGGGTCCCCCAGGCCTCTCTCTCAGTCTCTCCATCCTTTTATTTTTAGCTGACTGAGCCTGTTCCCTTCACACACTTTGTGGTATCGTCCCACTAAAATCTCTCTCTCCCTCTTTCTCTCTCCTATTCCCTTCCCTCTCACCCTTCTCTCCCCTCTCTCTATCTCATCCTACTCTTGTCCCTCATCTAATCCGTGGTTCCTCTGTAATCCAGATCAGCTGGCCGGCATTCTTAATCTTGTCACTCCTCAATCCCTCCAAGTACTCCATTCTGAATGTGTGTGTGCGTGTGTGTGTGTGAGAGAGAGCGAGAGAGAGAGAGAGAGAGAGAGAGAGAGAGAGAGAGAGAGAGGGAGAGGGAGAGAGAAAGAGAAAGAGATCAGAGATAGTAAGGTTGTAAAGTAGAAAGAGCAGCTTCGGTCGGAGTGCAGGTGCACCTGTCACCTGCTAACCTCGATTTGTCACCGATTAAAAACGCACATGGACACACCCAGCCATACACACACACACACATGCAAATTTATCGATGTTGTAAAATGCATTTCTACTTTTTGTAGAAAAAAGCCAAGATATTTACGTGGAAACAAAACAATTTATGAATGGATTATGGATTATCGCTTATAAAAAAGCGACTATTTGATTTACTTTTACTGTAATAGAGCTAAATGAGTCAACATTGCTTGAAATGTTTTATCAACTAATATGTGATGTATTTTATTTGTTCTAGAATCCTATTAGTGTCACTATGCTCTGCTTGTTTGCCACATGAAGATATTAATGAAACCTGACTATAAAGTAAAGATGTTCTGTACTTAATCAAATACAATGAAACTTGTTCATATTGACCATCTGTGTTGATGTTCCTTCTTGTTTGTTCCTCAGATGAATCGGCCAATCCAGGTGAAACCAGCTGACAGCGAGGGTAGAGGAGGTGAGACATGTACTTACACATACAGACACGCACACAACACAAATACATTTCAAGTGACAGAGATAAGGCTATGTGTCAAGATGGATCAGACTGACATGTAAAGTAGTCAACAGCGTGCTTGGCAGGTTACTTGGACTCATGATACACAGAGACACATTCACACTCCCCTCTTCTCACCTCTCCCTGTAGTGAATACTGCTCCCTGCTGGAGGAAAGTAGTAGCACCCTAAAAAATGGAAAAGATGCAGTGGTTGGATTGAATTGCTACCACTTTACGAAAAGGATTGGCTGGTTTAAGGAAATAAAACATGTTTTATTCTATTCTTTCCTTTCCTTTTCTCAACATTTCATTGGTTTCTCAGAGGACAGGAAGTTGTTTGTGGGCATGCTGGGAAAGCAACAGAGTGACGAAGATGTCAGAAGGCTGTTTGAGCCCTTTGGCAGCATAGATGAGTGTACTGTGTTGAGAGGACCTGACGGCACCAGCAAAGGTAACACGCACATTGTGTACACGCTCACGCACACATACACACATGCACACACATACACACATTCAAAATGGAGTAGATTCAGAATGATAAACTTTTTTTCTGTTGCAGGATGTGCATTTGTTAAATTCCAGGGACATGCTGAAGCCCAGGCTGCCATCAACAGCTTGCACGGGAGCCGCACAATGCCTGTAAGTTAAATGTATAGACTTCATTAATTGATTAAATACAGAGCCATATTATATTGTCGCACACAAGGGAAATACACACTACATCATGCTTATATGGGCTTGTGTAGCTGTGAAAGGCTTAAATTTTCCCCAGGTAGTAATGTAAGTAATGTAAGCATCTGTCTGCCATCCTATCCTGAGTATCATCTGTATACCGGGCTGAGCTTGAGCCACATGTGACTCGTAAAAGGATTAAATGGATGGAGAGAATGAATGAATTACTAAAGATGGGTCCTTTTCCCATTAACACATAAGGAAGATCACACTTGACATAAACTGTAATTACAGTTTATACTTACATCTTATTCAATATCTCTCTCACAGGGAGCGTCATCCAGTCTGGTGGTGAAATTCGCCGACACAGAGAAGGAGCGGGGGCTGAGGAGGATGCAGCAGGTGGCCTCCCAGCTTGGCATCTTCAGCCCCATGACCCTGAACTTCCCCGCCTACAATGCCTACACACAGGCGGTCAACGCACAGGCAAGTAGTACACACATGCACAGACACTCATTGCACTAACACACAAATATACACACCAAGTATATAAGGGGAGTGCTGTGCTTATGAAAGGATGTAATAAGTTTGAAGAGGCTATCAGTGGTCTAATTGGGGCTAATGTTATTACCCAGACAACAGAACATACGTCATCTGGCATTAGCTTTCCCGCAACACACAACCATTAACCCACTGACTCAGGACATAATGGCCTTGTAATTAGATCTCTATTCATCTGTTCTTCCATCACTCCCTCTCCCTGTCTCCCTCTCTCTCTTTTTCCCATATGCGTTTAACTGTCTCTTTGTCCTCTCTCTCTCTCCCTCACTTTTTTTTTCTCCTTTCCTTCTTTTCCCCCTCTTTTCTCCATCCCCTTCCTCTCGCTGTGTGTTTCCTTCCCTGTCTACAGCTTGTCCAACAGCAGGCCCTGGTTGCCCAGTCAGCGTACTTGTCTCCTGTGGCAACAGTCGCCGCTGTACAGATGCAGCAGATGGCGGCACTCAATGCCAATGGAATCATTGCCACACCCATTACACCCATCACACCGTCCTCGGGTAGGCACACACACATGACATGCATACTCATAAAAACACACATGGATTTGCGCATGCTCAGACACATGAAGTGGCACTGTGCTGTGTAGAATAGAGTGTATACTTGTTGTAGTTATCAGCTGTGTATTATAAAACAAAAGGGTTTGCTCAAACAAAATTAATGAGAAATGTTGCTTTTACTTATTTATGTTAGATTCATTATTTTATTTTATATTAATATAGCAAAATAATAAGTTAAAAATTAAGTATGACTCAGGATTTTAAATGGCGAGCAGAAAGTTTAATATATGAAGTATAGTGATTGACTTGTACTTTTATTTAAATAAGATTTGTGATGGGTGAGACTCATTAGTCTGGATGATCCATATCCATAGGTACAAACACTCCACCAACTATTGCAGCAACACCTGTGCCAGCTCTCCCTCCACCAATAGGAGTGAACGGTTATAGCAGTGTGCCAGCCCCAACCAATGGACAACAAGCAACAGAAACACTATATACCAATGGTGTTCACCCATATCAAGGTAGTTAAATAATACATAATATAGACAAGAATGTAGACATATAGATCATTGGATTTAGACATCAGATTAAAGGGTATCACATTTTTTTTCCTACATTCCAGCTCAGAGTCCAGTAGCAGCATTGGACCCACTACAACAGGCCTATGCAGGCATGCAACACTACACAGGTTGGTGTATGGGCAGATTGGAAAGTTTTCATTTCATTTCTTTAAATTGCTCATCTCTCAATAACTGCACACGGATGGAAATTGGGGAAATAGAACAATACCTGGCAGATTTATGATGCAGACTATAGTACAAAACTTCTGAAATTCTATTTAAAAATTGGCCGACATATAGTATATTATTAGCTACAGAACACCAAGTTAAAGGAAACAGCCAAAATGCTAAAGCAACTCATACAAATCCTCACTTTCATCTCATACATACTGTATAGTCTTTTGGGCAAATGAGCAAATTGGCAACAGGTACAATGACAGGTCACAAGGATGTTCAGGCGAAAGCCCACTCGACTTCAAGCAGTCTTTTGGCTACATTAACTTTGACATGTTTCAAGGGTAACTGATTTAAAAATAACTTCTGATTCATCTGATTTCATTGTTATGTGAAAGACACGTTACTGGCTGGTGATACAAAGAATCACACTTTAACACCATTTGTGTATAGGATTCATAGCCACTGAGTAAAAAGTGGACTGTAATGTGAGCAAACAAGTCTCTGCTCTACAATGACGTTGTTTAGCAGACTCCACTCAGTTAATAGTTTTCACCTTCAGCAGCAGGAGACATTTCAGTTCAAACGAACTGACTTCATTGGACACTGCCATGTTGCCACCTGTTGGTTTCACCCAATCAGATTATGTTACTGTCTGTCTCTCCCAATAGCGGCGTACCCTGCTGCCTACGGATTGGTTGGGCAGCCGTTCCCCCAGCAGCCAACACTGGTTGCCCAGCAACACCAGCAGCCCCAGCAACAGCAGCAGAGAGAAGGTGATGAGACTTCCTGTCTGGTTGGGACCACACCCCTCTCTAAAATTATCTTATTTAAAGTTGTTTATCATGAGATTTTCACAGCCTGGGATCATTTATCACACCTTGCCTAATGTGTTTGTGTATGTGTGTGTGTGTGTGTGTGTGTGTGTGTGTGTGTGTGTGTGTGTNTGTGTGTGTGTGTGTGTGTGTGTCAGGTCCAGAGGGCTGTAACATCTTCATCTACCACCTGCCTCAGGAATTCAGTGACTCTGAGATGCTGCAGATGTTCCTGCCCTTTGGCAATGTCATCTCGGCTAAGGTGTTTGTTGACCGTGCCACCAACCAGAGCAAATGCTTCGGTGAGACACGCAGACAGGGGAGAGAAAGGGAGGGAGAGGAGACAGCCAATGTATCACAGAGTGGAAAGGACAAGTGAAAAAGACGGGGTGGCTGTGGGGGATGAAATATTGTGTCAGTTTACATTTGAAAACAAGTGCCCCTGCTGTATCTAAGTTAATGTGAGATGCAGTGAATGAGAGGTGTGAGAGAAGGGATCTATTAAAATCTGTTTCTTTTGTTCCTCACACTCTTTCTCTTTTCTCTTTTTACCAGGATTTGTGAGTTTTGACAACCCAGCCAGTGCCCAGGCTGCCATCCAGGCAATGAATGGCTTCCAGATCGGCATGAAAAGGCTGAAAGTGCAGCTCAAAAGGCCCAAAGATGCCAACCGCCCATACTGAGTGACAACTGAGAGGAGGAGGAAGAATTAAAGAGAGGTGAGGTGATGGTGATGAAAAGGTGATAAGTGACACGACATGAAGAGGTGTTGTATGCTGGGGGAGCAGGAAACAGGCAAGAAGAGGCTAAATGAAAATGGGGGAGCAGGAGGATGAAATGAAGTTTTTTTAAAATAAATGGACACAATATCGTAAGCTTTGACACTGCAATGCTAATTGAAGGTACAAAGTTTAAAAAAAAACAACTTGATATGACATAGTTAATATGAAATGGGTTACTCATATGAAAACAAATTAATCAACTCAGGAAAAGTGAAAATACTAAAATATTGTTTTCCTTTTTATTTTCTTTCACAATCTTATTTATTTTCTTTCCTGCTGTTTTGATCTTTTCCTGAAACGGCAACTTACCTCACCCAAGATCCTTCCGTCCAATCATAATTCACGAGGACCCCATCGCTATGGCAATGGTTGCCTAGTGACCGATAAAGCCCTGACCCCCCCTTCCTCTCGCATTGTTGTAAGTTGATTGGTTGGCCTGTGTTTGGGTTGCTGTGGCGATTGATTGCCTGTGTTGGTTGCCCTTGGCAATTTTTGTTCTGTCACCTCGAGCAACCAGCCATGCGTTGACCTGCATGTCCTGTTGCTGTAGTGACCACAGACTGTGTTTGGTGCATTGTGACTTTATTTTGTATTGACCTGTGCACATACTGATCAATAACTGTCAAGAGCCAGGACTGTACTCAGAATCAATTTGATTGGATATCTGATATACTTAATCATTGTATCGTCATTTGATAAAATCTGAAGCAACGCTTGTTATTTTTTTGCAGCTTTGTTTTTGATCAGTTTCTGTAGTGTTATGTTTGGTGTCATTATTATTTGAACAAACTGTTTGGGTAAAGTAGTGAGCGTGGGCATCTATGTGTACATATGTGTCTGTGTTACACTGCTAGTGTGTAATACAAGAGTGCATAATCCCTGTTGTACTGGTGTGTGTATAGAGAAGCTTCCAGAGGTTTCCACAGTGGGATGGTGGAAAAGGTAGAGCAAGCATCATAGTTAACTGCAAAATATCAAGAAATTATTTGGTGGGAAAATACTAAATACTTATAATTTAACAATGATAGGTCATGTTATGGTTATGCAATACAGTATGCAGCAGTCATTACCTGAATATGGCTACAAAATATTCTAAAACATGGACCCTACAGGTTAGGAGAGCCAATACAGACAAGTTTAATGACAAAAACACACTATTTTGGGCGAGCATGCATTTTGTTGAGCTGTACTCTGATAGGCTGAGTTTGTAATCCTGGATTCTGATTTGTTAAAACTGTTTGATGTGGCACTTTAGTTTTTTGCTCCTTATGTTTCTTTTTCTTGATCTCTTTTACATATTCTATCACTGCTTTTGTGGTGTTTCTCCCCTTCACTACCTCCCTCCTCCTCTTCCTCCAATCCTCTCATCCTCTACACCCTCTTCCTCCTTTTCTCTTTCTTCTCTTCTCTCCATCCCAACCTCCTCTTTCTATCCCTCTAGCTCATGTTTTGAGGTGAAGGGTATGTGGTTGTCATGGTGGAAAAACAAGTGCCTCTTGCTTATTGGAGAACAGCCTTCAACTATAGGAATTCTGGGAGAAAATAACACAATATAGAGAATCGAGGATGTGATCAGTTTGAGGTAAATTTAATCCTCTAGAAACTTGGGAGGAGAAAATGTGTTCGCTGCATGGAGGCTCCGTCACATGGCAGCCCATAGTATAAATAAAGGATTCTGTCTCTATTTCTAGACAAACCTTTACATAACAAATCTTTGTGGATAACGAGTCTAATGGATTTATCTAATAACCTCCATTCAAACCCTCGAAACCTGATGCCCCTGTCAGATTCATACTGTCACCCAGAATTTCTATAACTGCAAATGCCAGAGAGTGATGCATGTCGGTAGTAGTGTTTGCTTGCCATGATCCGAGGCACATGAGTGCAGCACATGCTCATAAGGCCACACATATTCCCCAAATACTGTATTCCTACAGACATACAAACATACTGTACCTGCAGAAACATTACCATAAGCATACAAGAACACGAATAATGGATTTTCACTGTATTGAGTTGCATGATCCAGACACTGTGTGTTTATGTGTTAAAGCACCATGATTTATTGCTGTTGAAAAGACAAAGCTTTACAACTGTGAATGATGCTTTCTTGTTTTAAGTCACCGAGATGAAACTGAAAATTAAAACATTGAAAAAGAAAAGCTAGGAGCATCTTAAGGTGCAGTTTGCTGCAAGACATAATGATAGCAGATCCAGTGATGCCTACACTTAACAGTGTTGTTTGATGGGAGGGGCATGTTTGANCAAGCTAGGAGCATCTTAAGGTGCAGTTTGCTGCAAGACATAATGATAGCAGATCCAGTGATACCTACACTTAACAGTGTTGTTTGATGGGAGGGGCATGTTTGACAAGGTGTAAGGATCAGACACTCATATGGAGCTTGAGTGTATTTATTTATTTATTTTAACATATCTACCCTCCTTCTCTGTCCCTCTCTCCTTGTTTATGTATCACTCCCTCTACCCCCGACTCTCCCTCCTTTCGCAGGTGAACTTTCAGAGTCCAGTCGAGATGGAAACCCAGGGTGCATTGTGCTTTCAGACTGTCTGCTACCTTTGAGCGTCCGGGGAGTGCAGCCACACACACACGCACACACATACACAGAAACACACACACACACACACACACACACACACACACACACACGGATAACACATGCACTCCTAACACTAAAGCTCGGAAACGGTACAAGGCTGATATACAAATGTACATAAAGTGCACAAACACAAACACACACACACACATATACACACACACACACACATTCCTGCTGACACGAACACACACAAGTCAGTGATCTTACCCATACAGCTGAGAGCTCAGTTCGACCACCGTCAGTGTGGAGTTTGCCAACAGGGTGTTTAGTACAGTTAAAACAACTCCGACCAAGTGTGTGTGTGGAAGGTACTGACGAAAAATGCTGATATATCACTTCAATAGACTTAAACGTGTCTATACATGTCTATTACATGACAAATATAGAGGGACCGATGTTTCATAATAAAAAAATGAAAGAAAATACAAAAAAGATGACTAAATGAGTAGGTTAGAGAGACTTTGGAGAAGATCCTAAAGATCTGTAAATAATTTAGTTTACAAAGAGCAGCATTTAAAAAACAAGAAAAAATGCAAAAAGAATACTACTTTAGATAAACACAGAACAGGACACAGCAACATTATTATTATTATCATTATTATTAATTATTATTATTATTATTATTACCACTAGTAACATCATCATCTTCATAAAGGGATATTACATTCCAAATTGTAAAATGGGAAATCACTAACCTATTTTAAATTTCTACTTAGATTTTAGGTGAAACACAGGGGGAGGGGGGGACTGCACTTTTATTCGGGAGGTTTTAATATTTGAGCTATTTTTTATTTATTTACTAATTTATCAATTATTTTGTTTATTGGGAGATGGGGTTTGAGTGGGTTGCAATATTTTGATTTTAGAATTTTCTAGAGAAAACCTTTTGAGGGCCTGTTTCTGTCAGACTCTTGCAATCGAGTAATTATAATGTATGTATTAATTATTACAGCAATTATATTTATTTCTAATTTATTGAATCCTGTTTTTGATCCACTCTCTTTTTAAGTTAAAATAAAAGGTATCATACTAAATCTCCTAATGTGATTTTCTGTGTGTGTGTTGGTGGTGAAAAATACTGATATGTGTGTAGGGATGAGAGTGCACAGCCATCATCTGACCAGAAGGGGGTGTAAGTAGAGAGCATGTCACTGCAGAGAGGGAGCGTGTGTTTTCATTCACATTATAAGGATGTGCCCAGCCTGTTATGGGAGTAGGCTACTTATCAGTTGGATTAAATGCTGTATTTATTTTTATCTTTGAGTACACAGTTCCATTAAAATCTCTTCCCTTTGGAGAAATCATTCTCCTCGATGAGAAGTTAAAAAGAGAAAAGAGAAAGGTCATCATTTGATGGATGCACAGACCAAATTATGAGAGGAGGTAAAGAGGATTCCTGTTACATTCAGTGTTTCATTTACAAGCTTCACTACGTGCAGAACAAATGAAAAATAACTCAACATGTCTTCACAACACTTGCTGAGTCTTGTGAATTTCTTTCTTTCCTTTTTCAAATTCTTTCCTTTGATGACCACTGTGGTGGTGAATTTAAAGGGTGGAAAATATTATTCAAGTTCAGACACAGTTTCTGAAAATGTTTTAATCTGTTCAACAAAATTTGGTGGCACCATTTTCCGGATCATTTATACTTATTCTAGTTCTTTTTGGTTATAACTACCCTTTATTTTCATAACTGATTCATCTCTCAATCATTTGGCCATTTAATTGCTCTATTAAGTGTTAGATAATATTGGAAAATGTCAGTCACTTTTTCCCAAAGCACAAGCAGACATCCTCAAATGTCTTTTTTTGTTCTGACCAAAAGTCCACAACTCCAATATTCAGTTTACTGACACAGAAACCAGAAATATGATTGCTGATTGCTCCTTAATAATAAAAGTTCACAACTTTAATTATGGTTTATGTGAACACTGTGTTACATTTGTGACAATTTAATTTATTTTATTGTTGACTATAGTGCCGAGATAAGATTAGATTTAAATTAATAGTAATCCCTCTTTAAGTGTAACTTGGTCTGAGGGCAGCTGGAAGCTATTTTAATTCCCAATAGTTCACAGTTGACATCGGTTCATATTTCTTAATTTTGCAGACCCTTTTAGTAACTCATTCATAATCTTTCATGACCTGGCTGGGTTCATGTAGACACACAAGGACACAGTGTTACTGACCTTGTCCATCTGAACCCACCTCATGTGCAAACTGTATCTGGGTCAGGGTTTTTACAGGGCAGAGGTTAAAAAGCCAGAGCTGCTTTAATGTTTGTCAGTTTGTAAGCCTTCACGTGCTTCTTTTATAGCTCACAGGTCACACGGATAGGAAAACAACTCTCCTCTTTCTATCATTTCCTCTGAAAACAAAACAAAAGGATCAGCTACAATATGGTTATCAATTGGGAGAAAACCCACAAAGGCAAATATTTAGGTCTGCTTTTTGCATTTATAATGGCCAAACTGACAGGTTTGCATGAGTTTTATCACACATTCAGTTGTTGGTTTTATAGGGCAGTTTACTTATCTTAACATAACAGAACAAGTTGAAGTTGTTATAGAAACAGTCAAAGTTAATTTTACATCCAAATTTTATTGAACAGTACAAAAGCCTTGGTGGTCAAAGGTCAAGCACAGCAAAATGGGCACAAAAATTTGACTGTGAGGGAAAAAACTTTATGCAAACAGCCAAAGAGGATATTAGTCATATTACCCACGAAAATGACTGAATGAATGGCTGTGACGAGTTTAGACAGTCTGCAGGAGTCACCAGGACAAAGAGGGGGGTGGGGGGGGCTTCTCCCTGAGCGGAAACGAGGCGCGGATGTGTGCGTGTGTGTGTGTGTGCGCGTGCGCGCGAAAATGCTCTCTCATGTGCTTGAACGTCATCTGCGTCCCTCCCCTCTCCGTTATCCCCCCT
>JANJYP010066997.1:0-17822 GCA_024605115.1 Rastrelliger brachysoma
GAAAGATTCACCCACCAGCACCTAAAGCTTACCAATTACCCGTTTCTTTAATCCTTAAACAAGCAGTGATGTAAGAAAAACAACATTTTGTGGTTTTATGGGAAGTTACCTGTTGTACTGCAGATTCCCCTCTTTTTGCTTTTTATGTGGTATGGATGCTCTCCATTAACTCCATTGGCAAGTGAATAAACTGTCTTTCTGATTACTCATTATGCTCCTAACAATCAAACTCTGGCTAAAATATGGCTAAATATACTGAAAATATATTTTCATCAGCTAGCTCACAAGTGGTTAAAGGTGTGGCAGGGACAATTTTCAGAGACATCACACCACTGTAATTACTACCATTTCACAGGATTATACTGCATATACAGTACGATAATTGCATGTGAAGATTTGTTTATGCACTTTGTATGCTTGCACACATATTTGCATTATGAGTATGTGTGGATATGTTTGCGTGTGTCTGCATTTGTCTGTGAGCATTATTTTGCCCATTTGGCATTTTAGGCCCACAGCTGCAAGGTACAGGGTTTGGCTCATATCCGGTGCTGAGCTGGCAGTGGAGGGAGGGGTGTTAAAGGGTCGAGAGTGTGAAGAGTCATCACAGCTCTCCCTTCCTGCTGTACTCTTCCACTACTTCACTTTCCTCATACACAACTTCAAGCACTGTGTTTTCATGCCTGTGTGGTTTTGTCTCTTGCTTCAGGGAGGGTCTTTTTGTGTACTAGTGTAATAGTGAAAGTGAATATTTATACACAAGATACTTCTTCCTACAAAAATAAGCCATCTTTCTTTGCTCCACACACATTCTGAGGCCCCTGACAGGTGGCATCCCCATGGGCCATGACAGGTAATTACCCCCAGGTGCTCTGTGTGTATATGTATGTATATAACAGCCAGCACTGGCAATGAGGGCAGGTCTGGAGGGGCAGCAAGGGGTAATCCAGACATGCGAGTATTGGTGTCACCTTCAGGACCACCACAGCTCTGACTCGAACTGGTTAATTCATGCTACACATCAGCCATTGTCCAGAACAGCAGGAGGGAAACACATTCTGCAGTTGAGCAATGTTTTCATTCGAAAACAATAGGCAGAACCACAGATATGCTCGGCTGTTTTTAAGGGCTTGGAGAAAAGAAGGGCAATGAACCTCCAGGGGTGTTTTTATGAGGAAACGAAAAGACCAATAAGAGGGGGAAAATGCATGTTGGTAAAAAAAAAACATGCCACACGTTTTATTTTTCTGCACTTGAATCATTACGACAGGAGTGATGAGCATGACTTACTAGAAGATTTGTTCACATTTGAATCCAGAAGCACAGATCATAAGAGCCGACCAAAACTACAGTGCTCAAGCCATCTACCTTATTTGTCATTTTAGGGTAAAAAGTGGAACAAAGTGCACGAGTTCCAGTGCAGTGGGCATCTGAAAAGTGAAGTTATAGTTCAGTTCGGTTCTGCTCTGCGATGGTTGCTGGCCTCAGCAGACAGGGAGAATGGCCCACAAACGCACAGCTGTTTCTAATCGGTAACTCAGCACCGATGGCTGACCTACATTCTGGTGCTTGCACGTCTTTGAACCCGTGGCCCTGCCAGACTCAGCCATGGGGGAAGGTAAAGGGAATGAGGGAGAAAAACAAGAGGGAGGAGATCCTGGAGTTGAGAAAAAAAGAATGAGAGAGAGAGAGAGAGGGAGAGAGAGAGAGAGAGAGAGAGAGAGAGAGAGAGAGAGAGAGAGAGAGAGAGAGAGAGAGAGAGAGANCATGTTGTGATGGATTGTGCAGGTATAGGCCCAACACAGGTCGCATGCATGTTTAATGACAGAGTATGTCAGACAGGCATAGCCCTGTGCGTGCCTGCAAATGTTTCCACAGCCCCAAAGTGCAGCTGTGCACACCTAAAAAAGAAAAAGGGGAAAAAAGGACTCATAAAAACCTCCTGACCGTCAATTTTCTGGTCTTCTGGATGGACTTGTAACACTTGGAAATTCCTCATTTTTCAAAACTGCTTTTCTTTGTCAACACCCTGCTGTCAATCAAACTTTCATAAAGTTCTGCTGTCTGTATCTGAATGAGTGTGCCTTTTCATGAAGTGCATCTAGCTAGCATTCCTTGCATGCAGAGGAGGGGTACAGCCGAGTGCCAGGGGTCCCCTGGTAATGACTCATGGCAAAGATCCCTATCCACTCCCACTCCCAAACAGGACGCTTCCCTGGATCATGCAGAGAGAGAGAGAGAGAGAGAGAGAGAGAGAGAGAGAGANTGTAGGGGATAGAGTGAAAGCAGAGGGGAGGGGGGTCTCCAGTGCAAAAATGCTGCAAAAACAAAAACCGTTAGCCGTNTGTAGGGGATAGAGTGAAAGCAGAGGGGAGGGGGGCCTCCAGTGCAAAAATGCTGCAAAAACAAAAACCGTTAGCCGTTTGCTTTAACATTTACACACACTCAGCTTCGAAGAGAGGAAGGAACTGGAAGTGGGTCACTGTGTCTCAGGACTCCAGAGGAAAAAAAAGAAACAAAACAGAGAGCGGGGGAGAAAGGAAAACTGAGAGAGAGAGTCAGTGGTGGACTAAGGCCAGCCAAAAATTCACTGGATTGAAATGTACAAAACTACAAGCAAAGGAGCAGAGGGAGGGGTGAACTAAGACATCAGATTATCTGAGCAAAAGCTTTACTCCTCACAGACAGGCTTTCATCTTGTGTCACCAAAAGCAGGTGTGACACAGAAAAATGCAAGCCTCAAAAGCTGGTTGCAGTTCAGCAGCACAAATGGAAATGTCTCAATATTAGTCAGACTCTTATTATGGATACCATATTAATGGTTTCTAATCGTGGCAATATGGCTGCAAAGAATGAGCATGTTTTTTCTATATATGAGCATGTTTTTTAGTTAAGTTTAATGTCCTTCAGTGGTGCTATCAAAACTGTGTGCAGCAGTGAACCCTATTTGAAACAGTGTCTTTGAACTCAAATAAGACATGCATTTAGAGAAACACACACACTGAAGAAATGCAGTTTTTCTGCTTATGCTTGAGTTTCCTCTGCAGGTTGGCTTGCAGCAGTAAAAGCTGCAGGGAAATCAAACTCAGTGCACTTGTTGTCCTGCTCATACTGCTCTGTTCCTCTCTCTGATGGTCCCCTGGGTTCCTCATGTTTTTGTGCTGGTCGGAGACAAAAGGCTGATGTCAGCAGCAGCAGCACTACCAAACATGAAGAGAGCCATCAAGGTCTGGCTAAAAGAGTACAATCAGCAGGGGAGTAAAAGGAAGAGCTGTGCTAATATGGCAGCATTTATTTACAAAACAGCCTTTTTTAAACAACTTTGTCAACATTTTTTCTTTCTGTTTTCAGTTTCCTTCCTCAACTCTTTAACCTAGTCTCTAGAGTCTTCTAGTGTCTTGTCCCGTGGACCTAAGCTTGACCTTTCAATGGACACTTGATTTAGACAGGGTAAAGTTTTTTTTAATGTGTGTCCCTAAGATGGCTTGCATCTTCTTTAACTCTGATTTTTGCAGTGCACAACAGGATGAACTACTTTGTGTCATTCATTTGTTCACATACAATCAGATACATCAGAACTAGACAGAATGGGTGGCTGCTAAAAGAATCATACATCCCTGTGGGACAATTTAAAGACTTCTTAGAGAGTCACAAACATTATTGTTCATTATTGAAGTATGTGCATCTGTGCATCTGTTATTTTCCAAACCAATATATCAATTTTTCTACACAGACTACTTTTTATTGTGTGTATTCTCTGCTAAAATTACATTCTGACTTTTAATGCATTTGTCTGACTTTTCCATGTCAGACAGATGTGTGTGACTGTCTGACTTCTGGTTAAAGTGTAATGTGAGAAAAATGACATGCGCTTACTCAACAATGCCCCAGACTGAAAAGCTAATCCTTTGTAACCTACAAGGTAAACAAAAATATCAAAACATAAGTCTTGGGATTATGAAATACATCACACGTATGTGTTTGTGTTCTTTGGTTGTGATCCTCTGATGTGAAGCTATGGATTTTAGGCAGTGGAGTGAGGTCTCTCAGATGATGTTTGGGTTGTTTCACTCAACAGCATGATAATCATGTTTGATAACATACACTTGTGTGTATGTGTGTGTGTGTGTGTGTGTGTGTGTGTGTGTATGTGTGAGTTGAGGTCTCTACTACCCTCATTAAGTGAACTACGGTTGACTTGCCAGGACTTGTTATGAACCTTTGCTTGGCCTGTGGTTCCAGGCTGTGTAGTTTTTGTGTGAGTGTGTGTGTGTGTGTGTGTGTGTGTGTGAGAGTGTGTGTGTGTGTGTGTGTGGGGGCGGGTTCTGTCAACTTAATCCGCTGTCAAAGAGAGGAACAGGAGAGTAGGGGTGCAAAACAGCCTGTCAGTCATGTATGCTTTCTCTCTGAATGTAACCAGTATTTGTCTCCTTGTGAATGACTTCAGAGTTACAGAGCAGTACATTATGTTTGCCTCAACTGGCTTCATGTGGAAACAATACTGACATTAATAAACACAAAAGCATGGAAGGAAACAAGCAGCTGTTTGTGTTGGTAAGGAAAGATTTGAAATTCATGCTTAAACTGCTAGCTCATTATCATAACAGTAGCAGAGTTAGGGTTGACTCACATGAATGTAATTGTCACAACTCTATTGGAACAGCCCGACACATTAGCAGAAAAAGTTTTCCCTCTGTATTTAGCAAAATCAATAGGATGAGAATGCATCATGAAGAGAATATTCACAATAAGACTTGCTGCGAACAATTCAACCCTATTGGTTTGTATGTGGCTTGTGCATGGATGCACGGAGGTACATCATGACAAATGTTTGCATCCAGATTAGTGATGTTATCCCTCAACAAACATCAGAGGAATAGCTTTGTGTATCTGTCTTCTTGTGTTTCTGTTTGACAACTGAAGTGTATTAGTGCATGGACAGTTGATTTACAGTGCTGATGTTAATATACTGCTGTCATACTTCAAACAAAAGAGGCCAAAGGCACTGATCCACTAACTTGCTGTGTCTTAACTAGTGACAGCTGCTATAGGATCTTCTAGAGGGCACATGAAGGCTCTAAGCTGGACATCAGGTATTGCTGTCATGTACGCTAGATGATTGATGGGACAGGTGATGACAAGGTGTTCAAGTATGGTGCTAATTTCCATAGAGGGTTGATAGCATCTGAGCATGTATGTTAAATATGTTCACTCAAATAATATATTAAAATGTAAAGTTGAAAGATATATTATATATTGAATGTCTTTTATATAGGATATAATCAGTAAGTGAACAAGGAGGTGATTTTGGACTTTCCTTGGTGTTCAGGCATATGTGATCACATCTTTGAATAGCTCTGACCACTTCAAACCAATATGAAGACCACACAAAACATACAAATATAGAACTCTTTAATGTTAAAGAGCATTAACATTATATCAGCATAATATTAAATGTGGCAGACAATAGTGTTCTCATAGGATTCTTAGTTTATAAATAGAAAAAATATATATTAGAGAATATGTTTGCATGGCCTTCATGGCAAGAAGTATGGAAAACAAAACTAATAGAAAAATAAAAAATGATGAATTGGATTTTTTTTGTCCATGAAATTGGAGTCAAGAACTTTGACTTTAATCAAATTTTATCAGCAAATCTCTGTTAGGCATCTCAGTAAATAAAGAACCTGCGGCTTTGCATGCTCAGCACCACCAGGTCAAATACAGTGCAAATTAGGGCTTTCAAAAGGGGACAGAGTGAGACAGCAATTACTTGGTGGCAGAAAATTCATATTTTAAGGTTTCTGATATACATGCATACACAGTGAGTGGATGTAAATTAACATGGAGGTAAGCAAATAACTCAGTGATCTTGATTGCTATATAAAATAGTTGGTAATAATGTGAAGTATGCGGAAATTTGCTATCTATTTTGGGGACCTATCGTGCATTGTGCTCATTTACAGTGGCATTTGTAAATGTCACATGTCCAGAAGGCACAGGATATGACTTGACAATGTAGGAAGTGCAGCCAGATATATGTTGTCTTTGCAGGCCTGGGCACTTTGCATTTCCCAGCATTAGCAAATTATTAAGCTTTAGTGGTGGTTTTGTGAACTTTCTGCTGGACATTTGAGGACATTTGAAGAGAACAGGGAAGTTGTACAGTTGCACTTTACAGAACGACTTCAATATCAAGACTTAAGACTATCACTTGATGGACAGGTTGCAAAGCAATACTGCATATGTAGCCACAGGAAACATTCCTCATGTCATGTAAGAACTTTTTTTGACATCTGTGTCAAAGTCTACAGTAAGAACTTGAGTTTGGGCCCAGGCTGCTTCTTATCGCTCACTAAACAACTAGTGTTTTGTCATTCCCCATGCTGTCATACAGCATTGTGTGTGCTATTGTGTTACATGAGACGTGACTGTCAGCTTGAGTGTGGAAATTCCTTTACAAGCATTAGCAGTATGTTTACAGTTTGCAAGTGTGATTTTATCAGCAGGATGAGTAACATAGAACAACTAATATTTGTAGTAAATATATTTCCATGTTTTCTAATATATGAAAACCAACTCTATAAGGAATGCATTAAATGTGGAAGGTTAAAGGTCCGTCATAAGGTCAGGATGATCCAGCAATAAACAAACTTTGATCAAAGTCTCTTCTAAACTGTTCATTTAAACTGCTCACTCAATAATTCTGCTTGGATACAAATCTGTTATTGCAATGTATTAAAGGTGCAGTGATTCATACTCTATATACACTTGCATGGAGTGAAATACATGAATATGTGTTGCTTTGGAGCAACACATTCTCTCTCTGTAGATTAAAAAGGCAATAACTTTAATGTGATATAAGACAGAAACAGAGATCTGACACCACATTACACACAGAGAATACTACTACATATCTCTTGGACAAGAAGGAATACATAAAATAGTTAGCAGGTACAGTACAATTACTGTATAAATCAAATGTCTAAACCTATCATGGAAGGGGAAACAAATTTCCTCTATTTTATGAAACTTTCTTTTGTGCTGCTAAATGTTCCTGTTTTTTGTACCTGCTGACAAGTCTTAGGCAACATAAAGGTGTAATATTATGAATTAAATCGATTAAACAAAGACTCTTTATGTGCCACATGGTGTATTTATGTAAATTAATTCTCAAAGTATCTGACATTTGCATTAGTTAATCAATTGTTTTAGTGTGTGCCAATGTGTAAGTGTGCACATGCATGTGGATGTGCTAAGATGGGTCAGAGGAGGTGTGTATTGTCATATTGTGTCATTATGTAGGTGAGCAAACATGTTGACTAAACATTTTCCGTTTACTGCTTGGGAAAATTTCAGTAAATCACGCATTGCATCAGGGTGGACACACCTGAAATGGACCTTTTTAGGGAAGCTTAGTCTTCTAGATTATTCTATGTTTAGTTCTCTTCAATAACTGTTCAGCTGTCGATTTTGGCTTCAGGTCAAAAGGATTAGTTATTTATTTGACTTCAAGATTTTAAGGCAGATATTTGTGAATATTAACAAGCATTTCAAAGATGTTCTTTGGAAATTTCTGTATGTGGCTCATTGAAGTAGTATGGAACATTGTGTGGTTACTAACCAATTAACACCCAAGACTGCTCAAACTCAACATATCTGAGAAGCCAAAACACTGTTTTGTTTTGTTTTTTATTAGTGCTGTTCATGAGCAAAAGCTCAAATTTCTATTTCACCTTAATGTTTTCAACCATAGGTATGAAACATAAAGAAAACAATAGGCAGTATGAGTGTGATGGAGAATTTCCTTGTTCTCCTTTGCGCGCACGCGCACGCACACACACGCACACACACACACACACACACACACACACACACACACACACACACACACACANACACACACACACACATTTGTTTCTTGCAGTATTTTTCACCACAGATCAACCCCAGGTTAAACCCCAAAGCAGCAGTGTGGGAAAATAACTTAACACCAAAACCTGTGCTCTGCTGCCCTCTAGTAGTCAAATTATAAAATTGTATGACACATATCAGTATGATACCCACTAGCCTAGTACAAAGGGCTACTATAATAATAACGAACATTTAACAGTGTGTTCAGGGATAATTGATTTTACTTTCACTCAGCTTCTCCTTTTACCACAAGAGCACTCTATCAGATTCAAAATCTGTTTGACAAGATTTTTCTAGTAATGAACAGACTCAAAACATAAGTTTATTTTTTGTCAGGAGGTCATTCTATGGTAAAAACATTAAAATCAGAGTAAAAGAAATAATACTGTTCTTGCATACCTCTACTGAGAACATACTGTATGTTGCCCAATAGACAATAAGTTCAAATGTCTTTCTCTGTGTCCTTATATAAATAATGTTTAATAGTTACACACCATGTTAACTGATGTATAGGTGAGAGTAGGGTAAGATGAGCCAATTTGTTATCGTCTCCATATAAGAAAAAACAAGATACCGGTAGAATGAAAGCATCCTTTAATTCTTTGTGATGACCCTCTTTGCTGATGTTACACTTAATTTTTATTTCACTTATATAAATTTGCTTTCACATAACAGTCATTACACAGTATATATATAATTCACTTTGACCAGCAAAAACAGTTTTCTATGAAAAAAAACATCTTGCCAGTTCTTTCATGCACTTCTCTGCATCACAGTGAGTTCATTGATGTGGTCCAGGGTTAAACAGACCTGCAAATTGACTTCAAAGCGCTGCACTCTTCCTGGAGGCTTGCTTGAGTGGGACAGGCACAAAAGGTGTTTCCTGAATTTAAGGTCACATGACAAAACATGTGCACAGTTGCCTACATAGGTGGGTTAACTTGCCCACTGGCTCATCTTATCTCACTCTCCTATCTGCTGGGTCCTTGAAAGCACAACATTTCCAATTTAAAATTTGTATCACTGTATATTTTTATTTATCCAATAATTGGGACTATAATGATAAATGTTGCAAAAAATGCCTTTCTGATATAACTAACTAAAATAACCAGATGGGAACTAACATAAATTTGTGTAAACGGGTCTTAAGTTATTCAGAAGAAAATGTTTTAAAATTATTTAAGATATAACACTCATGAAATCCATCAATAGCTCACTTTCCATTTTCAACGACAAATAGTGGTTTACACCTGTTATTAGGATAACAATTAACTCTGAAGGAACTCTTCTTTTTAATATAATGTATTATTTACTTTGGATATTTCAGCCACTTGTTACATTAGCCTATCTAATGAGTATTGTATGGGCTAATAAATTAAATCATACTCCCCCCACCGTCCCTTATGTTATACTATATTTCAAAAATACCTAAAGTAGTACCCCTTTGTGCAATTATATTGTTTAAAAATCTTTTTAACTAAGTAGGCCTATACTATATAAAACCATACAGGTGTCAGGTGTAATGTTAGGCAGCGTAAATGTAATGGAACAACAGGCCCAGTTGAGGCAGCCTCTGTGCGGCTGTTGCTGGGAGCTCCGGCCAATCAAAGCCGCAGCGCTCCCATACAAGTAGTTTGGGGGCTGGAGAAGCATGACATCATGCACAGCTCCGACCCTCTCTGTGAAAACAAAGAGTCAAACATCTGTATTTCACTTCAGGAAATACCAGTCGACGACAGACTCTTCTGCACTGTAATATCCCGTCCTTCTCATCTTTAAAAAAAACCGCACCGATACATCCGTGTGTGGAACTGAGTCTGGGAGGGGCGTCCGTCCATTCGTCCATCCGTCCGTCCGGGGAGAATGGCGGATGGGGAGGCCGCCGTGTCTTTGGAGTGGGACGGCGGTGATGGGGGTTTAGTAGAATAACATCACATTGGTGCATTTTTTTTTATTTCCTGCGTTTATTTTGATGTCCAGCCTTCGCCATGGATCCCGAGAAAACGTTGACATTCTGCCTGGGGCTGAGGGCTGAGGAGGTAACGCACTGCACAGCTTTCCTTGCATGCACTTGCTGTCAACAGCTGGGCTTCAGTTATTCTGCAGAGCAACATGCTTCCCTTGGCCTGTGTTGTTGTTGTTGTTGTTGTTGTTGACGTTGATAATGACAAACAGTGGCCTTAACTTGGTATGCACTCTTGTGTCTCCTAATTTCTTCATCTTTGACACATCTCTCAAGACAACAATAGATGCATTTGTAACCACTGCAGCAATGTTTAGACAGCTATATGGTTTCTATTTGATTGTTGTTGGTTTTTGTTTGTTTTGTCACTGCAAAGGTCTCCAGGATACATGTAAAACAAGAGAAACATTATAGGTTTTAGAGGTGTGTCTCCCAGTAAAACACAAGAAAATATCGATTAAACTGTTGGATAATTCTTAAAAATATATCATGAAGTGGCATAACTCAGGCATACACTCAACTTTATTGGGGAATACTTAAGTATAATATGCAGTCATGCTGTATTGATGTCAGTAGTAGATTGCGACTTGTTGACTTGTGTGCTGAAACTGTACTTTGATTTCTTGTTTTCTCACTGTAACGCTGAGAACATCTGTGGTATTGCACCAATGATTTAATTTATCCAGTTGTGACTAAACAAGCTTTTGATACCTGACCTTGATAGCTCGAGAAATCCAAACAGTTGTTTGTCCAAAACAAGACCATATTGCTGATTCAGGACAGTGCCAGCTAAATACTGAGTATGCTGTCCCTTTTTTCAAGTGTGTATTCAGGATTTTACTGCTGTATTTACACCACATGGAAATTAGATGATTTATATGTAGATGTACAGTGCTTTTAATATGAAAACGTACAGTATGTTGAAATTACTTAACTCTGTGTTCAGCCAGTCATCATCACCTGTAAAACAACTAAAATGCAACAATCATAACTAATTATAGTATTTATAAAGCAGATTGTATATTATTTATAGTGTAATTCAGACAGTGAGACACAAAATTCAACAATAGATTGACACATTATTATTCAGTATACTGATATTTAATGAAAAAGCAAAGCAATTCACACTATTAGCCTAGTTAACATAATGGTGACAAGCATTGGAGGAAAGAGATTAAGGCAGATTTTCGCAGAGCTCAATGCAGTTTTATGTTGTTGACAGTATTTTGCTGCTTCCATGGCAATGTCAGGTTTTTTTTAATGCTCATCTCTTTATATAAACTGCAATGTGGCAGAAAATGTTGCTCTGTCTTCCCTGAATTGAAGTTGAGGATCTTAAATGACAACTGTTTGCTCTAGCATTAACAAGACTGACTTTATCCTCACCATACTCAATTTTCACAGCAATTTTATTATTGAAAAATGTGCATCAAATAATGGTGTGTTTTCCATGCATTTTTAAAAAAAATTACTGTCATCTTTTTGTTGAAATTAATGTAGTTGTTGTGGCAGATCACAAATTTGTGAATGTCATCATGCAATACATCCTGCAATCTTTCATCCTCTTCTGATTTTCCCCTCCACCCATCAGAGCTCCTTCACAGGTTTCATTTTGTCTGTGGCAGAAGGTGTGAAAGTGGATGTGTGTGGTGATGCTATAGAGACCCCTGAGACCCTCTGGGTGGAAATCATTAGTGGTTAGTCTGTGGTCTCAGAGGAAGCCTGAATTACTTCACTTCACATTCATGTGTGCGTCTATGTACTCAATGCCATGTGTTGGGTTTACCACAGGAACTCAGCTCGACATCACAGATGCTAAAACGTTTCCTGTCTTGACTTTGTCATAACTGCACAGAAGCATAGTTATGAATTGTGAGAGGTTATATTTGACAGATGGATATGCAGCATGACTTCTTTGTTGGGGTTTGTTGTTTCACCATGTTTATTGTGCACACATCAGAATCAAATATATATTAAACATAGAAATTTGTAAAAAAAAGATAGATCAAAAATACAAATTAGCAAAAATTATATTTTATATATTCTTCAGTACACTATTTTAAGTTGATATGTCAATGGACAGACATTGCTCTTGTACCATAGTATCATGTAGTAATGTCAATTAATTTGATGTATAAGAGGTATATATAATGCACTCTTGTATATAATAAACATATGCTACATTTCATCTGTAACTTGTACAGGTTTAGAGTGTTGTTACAGTGTGTTGAGTTAGTTACTTGTTCAATTTTGATATTTTCATTATTTTATAGATGTGCAGTGTTAGGCCAACATTGTTTCCTGTGCTGACTAAATAACCAGCAGCCAGTTTTTAACAAAAGACCTCTCATTTACAAGGCTGCAGGACTGGTTTGCAACAAGGCAGTGATCCCCCAGAGTCTCCACATTNTATTTTCATTATTTTATAGATGTGCAGTGTTAGGCCAACATTGTTTCCTGTGCTGACTAAATAACCAGCAGCCAGTTTTTAACAAAAGACCTCTCATTTACAAGGCTGCAGGCCTGGTTTGCAACAAGGCAGTGATCCCCCAGAGTCTCCACATTGTTTTTTGACAGTGGCCCCTCATCCAGCAACACACACAGGCAATGTTTCCCTTAAATCCCTATGTGTGTGACATTTGCAGAGGCGTGAGAGACACACAGTATTTGGAAATCTGGACAGTGACAGGACGCTTTGATACATATTACAGATATTGCGCACATTGCTGTCTTAATTTCCAATCATGATATGATCATTTGTCTGTGTTGCCTGTGTGCCAGCATTGACCGTTACAGGTAGGTGAGTCTGTTTGATGGTTTTTATACCTACTGAGAGGAGATGCCACATAAAACTGACAGAATATTAATATAATTTTTGATTTCTGCAAGTAAGTGGGCTGTGTTTATATTGCTCTTTACAGACACAAACAAATCAAGCCTATAAATTTGCGAGCTTTTCAAATATGGGGACTCCTTGCTTTTTTCCATATTATAACAGTGTTAATGGAAAATATTTGTTTTTGGACTGTTGATCAGGCAGAGCAAGCAATGTGAAGACGTTACCATGGCCACTGGAAAATTGTGATAGGCATTTTCAGATATTCTCTATGTAGAGATAGTATAGTGAAAATAATTGTTAGTTGCAGTTGTAGACTGTCATTACATTGTAGAGGTGTGCCTTTCACATGCTTGTATGCCCTTGAAAGAGAAAGAGACCGAGACGGAGGTTTAAGCATGTCTGGGAATTGGTGCTGGTTGTCTGCTATCTCAACCCACAAAGGAGAATAGGTTTGTTAAAAAGCCGTCAACCTCCTCATCTCCTTGAGGAGGAAGAGAGTCAGGAAACCAATGTCTGTCTGTTTTTTTTCTTTTTGTCATGCCTTGTTTCTTGTGAAGCATTTGCACTTGTCGGTTACAGATATAGTACTAGCATTTTGTTTATTTTCTTCATGTACATTTTATCATTCCTCTCTATATATCACTGTTCCATTGAATCAGTTGTACCTCTCTTGTCTTTGACCAGATGACCATGTCCCTGAAGGGGCAGGACAGGACCGAAGCTACTACGGTAAGGAACTCGACCTTCAATCATAGTTAAACATTTCATACGACTGGATACCATTTGTTTTAAAAAAGCCTCCAAGTGTAATCACAGTGGTTGCTATGGTAATGCATAATTATTTGTTAGCATTTCTCAGTCTCATTTAGAAACCTCCGTGCTGCATTGTCACTGTGCTTGCACTAATCTAGACCCTTCTACCCAGGAATTGAAAATGCCTGTCAAACATATGTAATGTCTTCATTGAGATCTTCATTTGCTTCTGTACTTTTGCAGTGGTGTATTAATGAATAAGATGTAATTGTAAAATTCACAGAGGCCTTTGCAATTCTCATTTTAGGTGGCAGTTTCTCAGACGGAGGCTGAAATGAGCACAGTTAATTCGGTGAGAATTTCTTTTTTTTAAATTTAACATTAACCCCCTGACAAAACAATCTTAGTGCTGTATTAATTCTCATTTTTAAATTAGCAGTAGATCAAATTACTCTGTAATGTGAAAGAGGTAAGCATAGCAATATACCCATGGACAGCTGGAAGATGACTATCTTTAATGAAACATTACAGTGTCTTTCAGCTCTTTGCTTTGATTTTATAATCTGCAACTTTACCATTTTTATTTAACCTCACGGTTCTTGTCAGTCTTATTTCTAGTTGCAGCAGGAAGCTGTTTTTAATGAAAAAGCTCAGATGTACCCTCACCAAGTAACTAGCACCAAATGACAAACAGGTTTTAACGACTAGCTGGTCAGCAAAATATATTATTTAGTGGCTTAGCAGCCAGACAGAGTGATATTTTCTTTATGAGTTGATGCAGACCAAAACACGGCTGAAAAGAGAGGGAATATTGAACTCCCTTTCTTTGGACACACACAAACATGAATCTACATTAGTATCACTGTTGCTTTGTATTTCCACATCCACCATATCAACTTAAACAAGCCAAAAAAATAATATAGATTTAATACTTAAAGTTAAATGTTGCTGTGTTTCAAAGATGGCTTCCTTCTCTGCCCCAGCTTTAAATTCTTTTTAAAAGCTCCGCCAGAGACCTTGAGTTCAGATTATTTTGTCAAACTACTGTTTAACTGTGCAGTAAGAGTATATTTTAACCACACTCTCCGTATTTGGACAAGGTCAACAATGAGCTTTTATTTTCATCTGTTAAAGGACATATTGTAAATATAACAACAGTGCTCTGTAATAACTGTAGTAACATTTGCCTTGTGGTTATATTGCCATGTGGTGTTTTGTCCACCAGGTGGCGAATCATCACGGAGGTGCTGGTAGCCAGCCTGTAGTCAGTCCCAAGTACTGTCCTGGGGTAAACAACAATCCAGGTTACCTCTGTGAAACAGGACACTGCTGCGGAGAGACAGGCTGCTGTACCTACTATTATGAACTCTGGTGTGAGTCAACTGACTGGCTTCTTCTCCACTGACAGGGTCCCAAGGCAGTGGCTCTACTTTGTGACATTTATTATCCCGTCCTGCCAGGACGCATTAAGTTAAAGAGTTGGGCGCATAAAAAGGTGTTTTCTTGCACCCCTTTTACTGGATGCTGACCCACAGGAATTCTTACAAGCTACTGTTTGTGAATAGATGAAAAATTAAATAATTTAAATCAATTTTCAAATTAAATCACACATTCTACAACATATACAAGTAATGTATTAGGATACTTTGTGTAATCTGAAAATGTCTCAGAGATCATTCATAACAACAACAACAACAACAACAACATAACAACATAACAGTAAAATGATTTTTTTTAATGCTGAAAATTGGGTTCATGGTGAGTTCATTATCTGTTTCCTGCAGGGTTCTGGCTGCTGTGGACAGTGCTGACACTTTTCAGCTGTTTCTGTGCTTACCGCCACCGTCGTTCCAAGCTGAGGATCCAACAGCAGCAGAGACAGAGAGAAATCAATCTGATTGCATATAATGGAGCCTGCAACTACCCTTCCTCAATGCTAGACCTCAGTATGTTTGCTTCATTTCAAACATTTATTTTATTTTTGCTGGGAAGAGTCTGAAACCCACCTCACTATGTTTTGAATACAGATAAATACAGCTCTTTATAACTTGAAAGCAATCATCCAGAATTTACATAAATTGTGTCCTGTTGTAAATTTAAACACTTCTACATTTAGATATGCCGTTATTATGCTACGTTCAATAATATGTACCCATGAAGGCAATTACTGTTATTACACTAAATGCAGTATAACTGTAAAGCAATTGAATACAAACAATTTCCAGTTCATTTGAAAAGTAATGTTACATATATCATTCTTATTTTAAACTGGCTTATTTTGATTATTAAAGTCTTAAAAGCTGTTATAAAGTTAACTCAATAAATCATGATGGTGTTTAGTAAAGTCAACCTCTTGACACATGATTCTCACAAAATAACAATTTGTTGAGAGTATTTTTTTAGCTGTAGATTAATATACTTCTGGTACTCCAGAGAGTATTTATACCGTCAGGTGAGTGTATGTGGGATTGCTTCAAATTAACATTCAGAGTCTGTGTTCATTGTAGTGAAGGAATGTGTCACCCAGTTCAACAGCATGGCTCATTTATGTTTTTGAAGATTTTGTGTAGTGTAGGTCTGTGGCACTGAGCTATATTAGGCTTTAGATATAAAAGCAATTCTTGTTGGTAGAATGTATTCATTGTTGGTTTGTTTTTCTGAATTTGTTGACAATAAGTAAGTTATTGATTATGAGCTGTTTTTTTTCTTGTCATAGGTTTTCTCGCTTCCTTCAAGTTGCCCTCCTATGAGGAGGTGGCAGCACAGCCCAGCACACCTCCTCCATCTTACAGCTCTGTCTTTGCCCTTCAAGGAGGTGCCATAGGAGGTCCGAGCTCTTCTTATCCCCATCATCACCACCACCGTCACCCCTGCCCTCCCTATCTGGGACCTGGTCCCAGTGGCCTGACGTCCTCTCAGAGCTCTTACACCAGCTGCTCCTGTGAGTCATGCTCTCTCACCTCCCCCTCCAGCACCTCCTTCTCTGTCCAGGTGACAGACGAGACATATGATAGCAGCCACATCTCCACGCCCAGTGAAGCAGGGGGTGAGTCTGTCTTACCAAGAGTTGGTGCCACCTGCACACCAACTCCATCCTCATCACCTCCATTGCAAATTCCTCCTGATGTTATCCCTGCATCCACTCCTGATGTGATTCCCGTACAGAGACAGTCCGCTAATAGCAGTGAGCGAGTCTCACCTTCAGCTCCCCCGTTTTCTCTGCCTTTACACTCTCTTAATCCCTCTCGCCATCCTCGCCTCCCGCTTTCACCCCTCATTCTGTTATCCTCTCTTCCTGCTGGTCAAGTCCAACCTCTCATTTTCTCAGACCCACTTGGAGCCGTGCCCATTCATAGAGAAAAAGATGAAGAGGCCTCCCCCCAGCCCACTCCATCTCCCCCAAAACAGGCTATCCTCTCTTCAAACATGGCTGTTTTCAAGCATTCTTACAACAAAGAGGAGCAAAAACGAGAAAGAGAAGAAGAGGAGGATGATGAAGAGGATGAGGAGGAAGACCATTTCCGCCATCGACGCTTAACAGGTGACTCAGGCATTGAGGTATGTCGCTGCCATGTGAAGAGAGAGGAACAAGAGGAAGAGGAACTGCAGAAAGGGCATTTTGGTAATGGAAGGAAAGAAGCTGTGAAAGATGGGGGGAGGCCAGACATGCTGCATGACAGTATGGACTGTTCTCTCCGAGCAAAGGCCACTGTCTTGTCACCGCTCCTGGACGACTGCATGTCCTCCTCATCTTCCAATATTATCCCGAAGACAGGCGAATCCATCATCACTATGGAGTCCTCGTAAGCTGGCAGCCAGTGAGATGTAGTAATATAAGTGAAGAAAAATGAGATGTTTATTTTTAATAACATCCTCATAGATCAAGACTAGTAGGTGAAAAGTTGTATCACTGAAGTCTTGGCTGAAAGCAGAGGGACAGGCTGAGTAGTACATCCTCTTGTTTTCTCTGTAATTCTATTTCAGATGATAAAGTGCGGGAGAATCAGACACTGGGAAATTGTAAATTCAGCTAGGGTTTGGGGGATGGCATTTTTTTCTCTACTAAGTGGTGAAAATATTAATGAATTGCTCTTTTTCTGTCTCACTCATTTTCTCATATCCTAACTACATCTCTCTACTACCCAGCTTTTCATCTCCTGTTTCTCTGCATGGCATGGTGTTGCTGAAATGATGTCTTAGCTCTTTGTAATTCCCTGACATTAGTTGTTCCAGACCTGGCAGTCAGGATCCCTGAAAGTGGGTTATGAAAAATCTCCTCTGTTATACAATTAATTTTCTCTTTAATTTTCTATTTTTTTATTAATTCTGCAGAGTTTTACCACTTATTGGCAT
>JANJYP010067007.1:0-10499 GCA_024605115.1 Rastrelliger brachysoma
ATTATTTGAAATGTATGTTGTTAATGAAATTAAGATTAAAACCCACATTATTGGTTAGAGTGTAGCCATAGGCCATATGGAGCAGTGCTCTTCAGTGGCAGACGCGGTTCGAATTCCAGCCGGAACGTCCTTTCTCCGTGTGTCCATCCCTTCTCTCTCTCCCATTTCCTGTCTACCAACTTTACAATAAAAAGTGCATGTGCCAAAAAAATCTTTAAAAAAAAACATCCACAGTATTTTGGTAAAGTGACCTTAAAATTATGTACAACATTTCATGAATATTTTTTTAATCCTGTGTATTCTACAATGGTTTTGACACATTGGACATTTGCTGTAATTCATATCCCTTTGTCTATCCTGTTATCTCCAAGGATACACAGCTCTAACTACTGTATGAAGTGGGCAGCATTAGTGCAGTAGTCACAATGATCTGTGGGTTGGTTAAAGAAAAACCATGTAAGCCGGTGCTCACTGAAAGTTCACCAGATGCCAGGAGCAATGGCATCACTCCAGTCCTGACTCTCAGCCAAGTCACTCTGAACTGGGAAGTCAGTGGACAAGCTTTAAGGGAACCAATCGGGCCCAATTAACTATAATTGCCCCAAGTCCATCACAGTTTGGTCTCAGGCTTCTACTTTTATTTTCTCCACCTTGCTGGTTGGATTCTCCGATGCTACAGTTTCTCAGAAGAAAATAAGAGGCATAAAAACACAAGGTCCCAAATAAAAACATAGTGGCAATTGACACTATTGGAGAGCATGCAAAAGTGATATGCTGTAACTCCTGTGCACCTACTGCAAATTAAAAAAAAAAAAAAACTGTACAAAATGGTGGTCCTTGCTGCTCTGTAAATGTGCTTGTTAATCATGTTCTAGGTTCCTCAAACTTCCTGGAAAGGTAGCTGATGATACTTCCAAAGAAAGCCACAACAGCAGCATGTACTCTGAGCCTCCTTTCAAGTTTAGTTACAGCGCTGTCATGTTCAATCTAACACTGTTCTGAGGATTAAGATGGGAGAGATTTGAAGCCAGCTTGTTGAAAAGAAAAAGAAAAAAAAGACTGATTCTTTAGATGGTGACTTCAATAGCCCTGAGTGCAAAATTACTACCGCACTACCAGGCCCACGGGGGCCATTTTAATGACAGCTCACAAGGATTGGCTTCACCCACCACGATTAAGGTTACCCTTCATGATCAGAGGCAGAGCAATACAAACACTTAGCCCAGGAAAACAAGTGAGAGGTTTGACACAAAGACACCTGCTCACTCAGCAACTCCTTGTATAGTTTCAGCCATGGGGCCTCGCCTGTAGCTGCCTGGCTAACAAGTCCAAAGTCCTGTGGATGATAGGAGAGTGACAGCGGCCTGGCAGGCTACCTCTCTCTGATTAATATTTCATCTTGGAACTTTGGCCCTAAGATGTATCATACTTGTCTGAGATGACTTAGTGCTGAGACTACAAAAACTAGGGACTTCAACCCTATTTAAAATCTGCATCTTGCAACTTTTTTTTTTTGCCAGCATGTCAAATGTTTTCAACAGCAAAGAAAACTGCTTTTGTTGCTGCAGTTTGTCACATTTTCAACATGATGGTATTAACTAAATTCATGTCTTTTTATGTATTTGCACATAAAAATATATTTGTATGCATATGTGATTTAAATGTATAAGTAAGAATTTTCACAATATTTTATGTTGTAAAAACAGCTCAATAACTCAATAGTTTAGAGAAATATTATAAAAAATACACCATTTCAGTTTTGTATTGAAATTTAAACAAAAAAGGAAATTTAATTGCAGACTCTGAACTGAAAATTGTAATGTCTGGAAAATTAATGTTGCATTCTGTCCTTCTCTCATTCATCATCAGCGGGTTTACTGGCAGAACTCAAGGGGTAAATATTTCTGTTATCAGATTTTCCTGGCAGGCGAGCCTGGTATATAGCGCAGTTTATCATATCCACTTTGGTACAACATAATGAGGCATAATAAACAGGGAAAACCTTCATTTGATGAGAAAAATACATTTCTGAGGGTATGAAAAAATGTCCTGTTCAGGGACCATACAATGTGTGTCTCTGTTTATTGTTCTGGCCTGGCTGGAATGAAATCCGATTAAATGGATGTGGAATCAACAGAGCTGACACATGCCTTAGTTCTGCAATATGGATGTCATCACCTGGTGGTCTCTCACGCCGTTTCTCGTTCTGAAACATGGGATAAGTCTCAGTTAAGTGTCTAGCATTCCTTTTTTTCTCCAAATGGTTTATTAAAATATTCACCCATGCAGCTCTGTCACTTGGAGAAAATGAGAAGACGAAGATGCACAATCAATAAGCAGCAAAGGCAAAGTCCAATTATGTAAAAGTGTAAATTATAGATTTGGTGTGATGCCAAGGACATAGACACTCTTGCTTATACACTGTTTCTTTCTCTTTCTTTTCGCACGCACACACAGAAGCAACTAAGAAGAAAATATGAAATTCTAATGTTTTGAGCCACAAGCTATTTCAAGTGCAGTGTGACTACATACAGTACATGTGAGACCATATTCAAATTTGGACTCTTCAGCATCGGGGCGCACATTTTTGCTGAAGGTTTATGAAAAATGCATCTATTAATTCATTATTTCGATTGAACCTGTATTATAAAACCCGACACTGAAACACAACAGTGATTCTGTCTGCCTCAAGTTTCTATTTCCATAATTTAATTGAGGTCACAAAAGCAGCTTTGAAGAAAGTCAAAACTTATGGCGCGCAGGCTTTGCCATATGTTTGCATTGACCTTTAATTTTGTGAAATGTGTGTTACACAATCCTTAGCTTCCATGGGTCAACCTCAGTGATTATTCACAGCGAAAAACTAGCAGCTGTTGACTCTGACAGCCACATTCCTCTCTAGCCTCCTGCGTTTCAATTTGTCTTACAGCAAAAAGCCCTTCCGTTTTTAAATACCAAGCAGGGCTTTTTCCCACACAGGTCCTGCTGAGGTGAAGAATCCCACTCCTGCCACCACAACAGCAGATACGCCAGGGTCTTCAGAGAGGTTAAACCATTCTGCCGATGTTGGAGGAGGAGAGATGAAGCGAAGGGGGAGGGAAGAGAAGAAGAAGAAGGAGTCTCTGACAGTCAGAAAACAGTCCCTCACAGCATTCGCCCCAGCCTCTGCTGCAAAAACAACACTTGAATTCCTAACAGCGAGTGCCAGGTGGTCACAAGATGAATTCATCAGGGCAATGCATAACGCAAAAGGCAGAGATTATCACATTGCAGCAGCCCTAGGGCCATGGCAGAGCAGGCTGATTGGAGACATAGAAGGAGGCCCATGAGAGGAGCTGGTCTTCCCTCTGGCCAGCGGAGAGGTGTCGGTCCACTCCTGGGAGAGATGGAGGAGTAAGGGAGAGAGGAGGGAGGGGGTGGGTGGTTCAGAGTGATGGTTCACCTCGCTACAGGCAGCCCTCCCATTGGGGCAGTAGCAGGCTAGGAGAGGCCTGAAGGCCACACACACACACACAGAAATACACACTTGCATTCTTCTTTTCAAAAGACACAAACACACAACATTCTTTTCTACCAGATCCTTGGCAACATTTTTCCTTGTCATGGGACTTGCAGTCCCAACAAGATAAGGGTTAATATCAAACAAGAGTGCTCATATGCTTTGCCACTGTAACCCTGCATTGTTGAATAGTTAAGTCTGAGTAGATGTACTTGCAAGTGTGAATATCTGTATATATGTATGTGTGTGTGTGTGTGTGTGTGTGTGTGTGTGTGTGTGTGTGTGTGTGTGTGTGTGAATATGTGTACTTTTCAAAGGTGATGGAAATCAAGAATCATTTACGCTATCCAACACAACAACATATGTAAAAACAGATACTTCTGTCATTCAAGAGCTTATCAAAACAGCCGTATGGGAAACATGTAAAATCTAAGGGGCATCCATATTGAATATTTGTATAAACTCTTAGAGTGAGGGTAATATATTCTGTTATCGGCAAGAAAGATACGTGCAAAAGGTCAAAGAGCTTCAAAGTCGTATCAAAAGTTATACAAAACATTTTGGAAGGAATATCCAGTCAACATTTTAGTAATTTAGCCATTTCATGCAAGTACCTAAAACCAATTCAGTAAAACACAAATTGCATTGATTTATTTATAAGCATTGAGCTTAGAGAAGTTGAATTTACTTTATTGTGTATTACTGTGGAGTGAAAAGCCTCTTTACAGAGTGAAAAGCCTCCCTTACCAGCCATCAACAAACTCAATTTAGACTTGAGAACTTGAGACCAATGAGAAAATTACAATTACCCCACCATAGTTACCAAAAACTACATGGAGAAATACTGTACAAGTAATGTGAACATTTACTTTAAGTTTACAGTACACAGACTTGAAATTCAGGGCCATAATATAAAAAGTACAGCCACTTTCACCTGTGAAATTACTCTGTTGGGATAAGATTTTGGAGAAAGATGAGACAATAGGTGAACTTAAGGGAAATATATTCTTGGTTATAATTTTCATACTAAAGAAAATTTGTTATGTGATTACAACACTAAAAAGAAACCACTGCTTTGAAGCTGGAATATCTTCAGGACATGTGTCTGTGTAACCTCTGGAAGCACTTTCTCAAGTCTGCCATTAATTGTACTTCGCCAGTGCCAAAGTATCTTAAACAATAACAGCAGGATTAGAGTTGCCACGTATTTGGGCTTGCTTCATTGTGGCAAAAAATTATAAAAATTAAAAATGGAAATTGCAGTTTCTAGGTTTTTTTTTTTAAAAGGGACACTGCTTAAACACTGAAAATATTGTAATTGAAATGTAATATCTATGCTAGGGCACTTGGGGTTTATGAAGCATCAAACCAAGTATTAAAACTATTAATTTCTAATTTTAGTAAATGCTTTAAAACAGTTTATGTGTCTAATTATATTTTTATGTATGAAACATAACAAGATACTAATCAAGTCATTCAACAATAATTTATAATTTAAAAAAAACAGTTTACCATTGTTACAATCACAAGGGCTTTGGGTGTACGTGCATGTTTTGCATGAACCTATTAAATCTAAATCCAACAACCACATATTACACATGTACATGCACATTTATATTGCACAACAGTACACAATTAAAAAATATTCTTCCATTTAGCATGGAAAGGTACACATTTTCCTGTTCCAATGAATCAATTTCACATGATCAAAATTAGATTCTGGCATTAAAGAAAATGATTTATAAAAAAACAAACAAACAAAAGCAACAATAAAATCCACCAATAATGTGTATGTTGTTGCCATTTACACCCAGTGTTGTTCACTTTCCTGTCCGTGTNCAAACAAAAGCAACAATAAAATCCACCAATAATGTGTATGTCGTTGCCATTTACACCCAGTGTTGTTCACTTTCCTGTCCGTGTTTCTTTCTCTTTGCTTATTCTACATAAATTATTGACTGGCTAATTTGGTCTGCTGGCCCTGTGAGACACTGCAGCATCGGCATGACAGCTTTATCTATTAGACTGAGCCCAATGACAGCCTTGTTCCGGCTGTGTGTGTGTGTGTGTGTGTGTGTGTGTGTGTGTGTGTGTGTGTGTGTGTGTGTGTGTGTGTNCTGTACTGTGTCTGTGTGTGCCTGTTCATGCAAGTACGCGTGTGTGTGTTTCATGTGTCTGTGTGTCAGTGTTGGTGTCAGTGTGCAAGTCGGGTGGGTGTATGGGGGTGGGGGTCAGGCTCATTCTCAGTTGCATTAGCACAGGAGCAGCACTGGGACACATCAACATCTTAATCAATACGCGAGAGTCAATTACTGAGGAAGCGCGTGCTTAAGCAAGATCTGATTATTGGGTTCATGTTCAGTCCACCAAATGGACCGAATCAATGCGATGCGATATGTGCTATACACCCCTCCACCCACCCCACCCCATACACACACACACCTACACACACATTCTCTTCATCCCTCCTCCTGTCACCTCACCCTATGCTCCCTCTCTACCCACTGTCCCCCACCCTCTCACATTCCTCATGGACACTTGAGGAAAGGAAGGGAGGCTGATCAAAGTGACAAAGAGGAAGGATTTATGCTCTGGTGCGGCAACTAACAGGACTGCACTGAACTTGTCCAGACAGCACAAGTGTATTAAGATGAAAAGGCCAGAGCAGCTTCAAGCTCTCAAGGAACTTTTAAATGAGTCATATTTGGACATGATTTATGAAGATATAAGACTATAAAAAAATGTCAGTGAATATGATCTGAAAGGATATCTCTCACTCTACTAAACTAAAACACACTTTTTAGTGAATGTGATATTCACCACTCAGAGGCTGCCTTATACTGGATACACTGCAAACTGAAAACTTAATCACACTTTTTTTGAATTGTTTCAACGCACATTTGGATTTTGTCTGCCTCTGATGCTTGCTGCTGATTTTTGGGAGCGCGGGCGGTTCTGTTGCTTTTCATCATGTCATTCCAGAGCTGTGTAATGATATCTAGCATTCTGCACCTCTTCTCAACCACCCAGTTCAATAACGAGTGAAACACTAGTGTCGAGATCTGTCTTTCACTAGTATTTTCAAGGGCTTTGTCTTTGTGTTTTAGATATCGGTGGGTGTGTTTTTTTTTTCTCTTTTCAACATTTGGCTGTCATATTTGCTTTTATTGAGGATTCTGTTTGGTGTGCAGCTCCTGTCTATAGCCCGTCAACTTATCAAGACGGATCACACAGTAGGTTGCTGGGCTTCCTCACAGAGAAACCTCGCCACACCTCCGGCCCCTCCTTGGTCCAAAACCCCACCTCACTGTTGGACCACTTCTTTATTTACCTGAAAAATTACACTTAGAATATGGAGGACACAACAAAGGAAGAAGAGGAAGGAAAAAGAGTGCGATGAAAAGCCGGGTGGTAGGGAGAGGACCAACAAGGCAAGAAATCAATAGCCCAGAGATTTTTAACTAAGGGTTTTTTTTTCCCTTTCACTCTCTTTTTTTATCTCGTAAGCTGCCAAACATCACCAGTGAAACTTGCACGAGGCAGTCGTTGCCAGAGGGTGAATCATAGCAATATTGATTTGATTATGTAAAAGCTCGGTGGAACCTCAAGCCAGATGCAGAAATAACTCCTCACCTAGGTCCTGCGGGAGAGTACACACACTGGTTTGGAGATGGAGAGGGAGAGAGAGAGAAAGAGAGAGAGACCGAGAGTGAGAGAGAAAAAGAGAGAGAGAGAGAGAGAGAGAATGAGAAAAGAAAAAAAATATTGTTGAGGATAAAAGCATAATTACTTCCCTCACAGCTAAAATACATTTTTCCTATTTTATGAACAGCTCTTCCTTTTGTGGCCCCCCGCCTACTTTTCTCCAGCCTTGCGGGATGATAATTAACACTGCTCTACTGTACTGAATTAGGAGCTGACAGTTATGAACTCTGCAGAAGAATAGACAGCTACCACGGAGCGTGCAACACTGGTAGATTTGTGTGTGTGTGTGTGTGTGTGTGTGTGTGTGTGTGTGTGTGTGTGTGTGTGTGTGTGTGTGTGTGTGTGTGTGTGTGTGTGTGTGTGTGTGTCCAGACAGCACCACGGCTGATAGAAAAGAAGGTAAAAGAAAAGGCAGAGGGTGTTTGGATTCTGATCTATGGCACCCTCTTCTGGACCCACTATCTCTGACTATCCTCTCCACAGAGGACGGAAGAAAACTTCAGCATATTGTTATGTGATGGGTTGCATTACTTTTCTTATTCACTATAAGAATAATAAATATAGCGTGTCTTTCATTGTTTGTGGTGAAAAGCTCTAAGATTCTGTAAAATGTTCAGATATACAGCATTTATATGCAGAATATAATCTAAAGTAGTGCGCAGAATACTCTTTCAGCATACTACACATTATGAGAATATATGATATGATAATATAACAATTTTGCTGTAAGAATGAAAGAAATGAAATATTTTACAGCTTTGCAAGTTGAAGCAATTATCTTCTATTAAGAGAGGAGAAACAAGAATTGAAACATAAGAGTTGTGATAGGCTACAAAAGATTAAAAGACTGCCATATAGGATTTGGCAACTAATCATTTTGCTGGAGCACGCAAAGCCAGGTTATACTAAAAGCACTCCTGGGTAGGCACTAATTGGGCCACCTTTTTCCAGTGCATTATGGGGGCCACTGATCCAGGGGTCTGTCTTTAACTGCCGTAAATTATGATTCCACCTCAGTGAATCTACACCCCATCAAATGACTGGAACATTCTGGTCAGCTCTCATAATTGGCCTGGGCTGGTATCTCATGTAAAATACTAATCAGATCACATGAGTGGTAGGAGTGTCTTCAAAGGGAGATGGGATTTCACAGCATTTATTTGAGCGTGTGATTAGGTGGGTATAAAATGGGCCAGAATAACAGATCTCATTAAACTGGACTCTATGCCTACACTTCCTTTTTTTCATTCCTGAGCATTTTGCTCGTCTGGACTTCCTGTGAATTTTAAAAAGACATCTGTGCTTGTTGGTACAGTAATGCAAAGCAGATCTGAAATGCTTTTTTTTTTTTTTTGCTGTGCTCTCTGCAGCACTTGTATAGTGTAAAATTAAAATGAGGCACAGGCAAAAGAGATGTGCTGTTGCTTCCCCTGTTAAAAAAAGCGCCAATTGTGTGCTTGATTTTCACGAGTCATTAAAATCACATTGTTAAAAAAAACAAACAAACAAGTACTGTATTGCCTTAAATCACAAATTCATATTTCTCTACTACTTAAAATCTCAAGTGTGAACAACTGACTAAGAAGGCACACTAATATATTTAATGTAGAGAAGAATTATTTTGTTCAAGGTTTACTTTGTGTAATTTATATTAAAAAAAAGAAAAAAAAAGCAATTCAAGCAAAAGTCAAATATTTATTTAGACATTTTGCAGGGCTTATTTTTTCTACAAATATCAACAAACAATTTGCTATTTAGGTTAAAAAGAAAATTGGAAAAGCAACCAATAATTAAGTTTGTCACCAACTGAAATTTTCCCTCATTCCAGCTGATTAGGTATTAATGTGATTTAGTGTGAAGGATCATGCATGGTTTCATACCTAACTTGCATCGACTGCTTTAAGAGTAAACATCAATTCCAGATGCATATAATCATATTACCGGGTTAATCAACATTGATTTTCACTCGGATCAAGACAATTGAAAAGGCTGCATACAAATAAAATTAAAGGTATTGTAACCATGAGAAGCAGTGTACACAGAGAATCTGAAGGACAGATTGCACTTGGAGGTTTGAAGTTTAGAAATAAAATTGTTCCTTTACTCAGACTGCTGAATAATGCCCAGACTCACTTCTTACCTGCCAAAAAACTCATCTATCTATCACTGTATCTAGGTAACTTCATTTAGAGTATGTAGCAAAGACTCTTTACTGTTGCTTGATAATAACACTGGAGGAGCTCTTAATTAAGGCCTGTTTCAGTGAGAAGCCCTCACTCCTGTAAGCCCCCTCTTCAGAATAAGGATCATTCCCATTCATTTGGAGGATCTCTTAATGATCACTCCCACACTGGAGTCAACCTCCAAATAATACCATGCCTCAATCAGCATATTCCCCAATCAATTCTGAATGGATTTCCTTTGCTGCTGATTACTTTAATAACTTCAACATATCTATTAGCAAATGGGCATGTGAATCTTTGTGATGATTATCATTTAGCTATGAAAGAGGGGAGGGGTATAATTTAATTAGGGTCCAATATTGCTTTGCTCAATTATGCTGCAGCAATACATGTTCCTTTTTATTATCTAAATTGTTGTTCAAGACAGTCGATTATTGTGATGTATAAAAAAATGGAGGGTAAAATCACTTCAATTACAATGTCAGATGAAGTTGTTTTTACTGCTTTGCTCACAAAGGAAGGACTGCTATAACGTGCAATGTGAACCAATCTCTAATTACATCAGTAGTGCACCTAAGATTCAAGCTCTGAGAGGCCTTCCACACTCCAGCGATTACACACTTTTCTAATGAGTCCGAGCAAAGGATATAGACATATTTTACAAGGAACTGAAATCTCAGAGGGAGGAATTTTTGTGGATAAAATCCCACGCAGTTTGTATGTGTTTCAAACTCTGAATACCTACATGACATTTGAACTTGTGAAAGGGTTTTAGTTCTCCAAATGTTTAATACTCAGTAAAAAATTCAAAAGTAGGCTGATATAATACTTTCATGTTTCAAACAAAACCTTACATGACATCCTGCTGTTATTATTGGTGTAATGATTAAATGCAAGCTTTACATAGTTTGCATTTATCTTTACAACCTAAAGCCAGCACTGACCTAACAGGGATGCTTTAATATTTTAACAACTTTATCCTTTTATTTTTTCTTATTGATACTGTTTGCATGATTATTATAGAGCACTGGGAAAAAAAGACTGTAAAGGCTGGAATAAGATGTAACCACACCACTGGATTACACTTTCAGCATCCTACCAAATTACCAGTT
>JANJYP010067012.1:0-37905 GCA_024605115.1 Rastrelliger brachysoma
TGTCATTTCCTTAAATACATTTTGGAATAACATAGGGATCTAAGGTGTGTACCATAGAAAGTATAATGACAGGTGTTACTGCTTCATTGCATCTTCAACCATCACAAATGGAAACAAGTCTATACTTGCAGTGCCAACCGTTAAAATAGGACAACAGCCACTTGTCACAACGCTTGCACCCTGCGGCTAAACATAGTACTAACACAGCAACATATAGTGTGACTTTTCCCAGATAGACATCTACAGCAATGTCACAAAATGATGAAAACTGAAGAACAGCTTTGGTAAAAATAAACACTGACTAAATTGTCAAATAACAATTAGCCTAATTAGCTTATAATTAATGCCTGGCCTCTAAACTCCATTACCAGTTGCTCTCTTGGTTTCTCCCTCCTCCTCCTCCCCCCTTTCTCTGACAGCCGCTGCTCTCTTCCTGTCATGTAAGCGGAGCCAGATTTCCTACCTTGCAGCAGCTCATTTAATGAAGTCTCCTGTAAAGCAGCTATTAACAACATATTTTAAATAAACAGTGGTTGCTAATGGCCAGTAGGGGAAGTTTTAATGTTGTGGTCCGCAACATAATTAAATGCCATTATGACAGACAAAAAAACAAACAGTCCATATTGTTTCAAATAAGGGGTGTCTTACTTGAAGCGTACAGCATTGGACAGTGGTGTTTCTCCATAGCGATCTTTAGCATAGACTGAAGCTCCATGACTCAGTAGATACTGCACCACTTTTAGGTGGCCCTCACTGGCAGCAATGTGTAGGGGTGTACGTCCGTCGTAGTCGCTCAGACACAAGTCACTTCCCTGTGTTGAAGGAAAACAAGAAAATATCAGTTACATGACACAGAATGTCAGTATGGTTCCTTCTTTATAACTGGTCAGCAACCATTATGGAACAAAGGCAAATAAATGAGGTGCAAGGGGGATCATTTAAAATTACAGTCACTAAATAAGAAAAAAAACAAAATAAAATACACATAATATGTTTCTTCTGCAAGTTAAATGGAATAATCCCTGATCTTCATTTTTTCACTTTAAGTGAAAGGACATAACCTTACCTTTATCGTTTAACTAAGCAGTGACTGCATTCCAGCTCGGCCACATACAAACACATACATGTGACCACTGGGAAACTAGTCCTGTCTCATCAGTCTGCCTTTATGTTTTGTTTGGCCCTGTGGCTGTGTTTCCAAAATCCATCTAATGCACAAATGCTGTAATATTTTATTAGTGAAAATTACAATGAAGGGTTCACCTGAGTGTACTGACAAACCAAACACAATCAAGATAAGCTGGATCAAATGCATCTCATACCATGCTGGTAAAAAGTTTAGTGTTGAACGATGTCTGCCATGTTATGCTCAGAGCATTGATGCATCTATTTTTGATGACAATATGACAGTCTATAGAAGATTTCCCTGTACAACACTTAATGTGTGGTATCCCATAGGTAGCGTGTTCCCAGAGAACCAGAGAAGCACACTATAATACTCCTAGTGTGTGTGTGTGTGTGTGTGTGTGTGTGTGTGTGTGTGTGTGTGTGTGTGTGTGTGTAGTACCATTGTTTTTAGGGCATCTAAGGCATCCATGTCCCCAATCTTTGTAGCAGCACATGCCAGTACAGGAATCAGGGCATCGCAGATGGCTTTCAGGTCCTATAGACACCACAAGTTTAAAAATCAACAATACTGATACTAAAACATCTCTGAAAATTAAATAAATTATCATTACAATTTAAATGCATTTTTGGATGCAACTTGAGTGGAACAAGAACCTGTTTCAAAAACCCTGATAGTTGTTTGGTTGGCAAATTGATTTCAATGTGTGTATGTTTTTAATATTAAGCCTCACCCCTCTGCAGCTGACGCTCAGAGTCTTGGCGATGATCTGAATGAAACGGCTGTCATTCAGGCACAGGCTGGTAACTCCTGAGTTAACACTCATCTCACCTCGCAGGTTATCACCCATCATCTAGAGAGTGCCAATACAGATACACCGTTATTTAATTTTTCTTGTGTTTTTGAATGTACAATGAAGTAATTTATGAATTTAGACATTAACCTTTTTCTTGGTCTCAAGATCAATGTTTTTCTTTGCCAATACATAGGACAGTTTTGACAGGGCAGCCTCTGGAGTCATGTCTCCACCAGCTATCAGCCCTGCATCCAGCAACACCTGAGGAAACAGGAACAAGCGATTGGATTAATTTCTTTTCTACCAAATGCAGACAGAAAAGGACATGACTGATGAGCAGGTGACACTACCAACCTTGCCAGTGTTGTACGAAGCAGACACAGTCCCTGTCAAACACTGGGTGCAGTTCATAATGATGACACCACGACCAATGGCATTCTTCAACTCCTGTATCAGGTCAGGACGGTTATCTGGGCCATTTCCACTGCCGTAGGACTCCAGGACCACACCATCCAGGTGCTGCAGGAAAGCCCTCACCTGGACATACACAAGCATATTTTATTTAAAAAAATTTATGGCTAACTGAACTGGCTGCTCAACTGTGGAGAATTAAGATTGAAGAATTAGTATTCCATGTCATTTTTCCTGCAGCATGAGACCATACACTCTCCTAAAAGCCCATCTGGTGCCATCTATGCAACCAGTATCTCAGTAGCTGGTTGGCTGGCACTGTGAGGCCCTATATCACATCATTAGCCATGGCATATGACTGGAATGGCCGATGACTGAAATGGTAGGAAAGAGAGCAATTAATCTCAAGGTGTTAGCAAGTATAAAGTCACTTGACAAGAACAAAGCAGTTACCACTAAATGTGAGAAAAAGGTATCATTAAAAGTACCAGGTTCAGTCAGTATTTTTTGATGTGATAAGCACTTTGTCAAGAACTGTTCGACACAGATTACCAATGAAGCTCACACAGACAGCAAAGGCAGTGGTCACACAGGTGCCTGGAGCCTAATCAAAACAGTGCCTCAATAAAGACAGTTAAAGGCTCTAAGGAAGTCTAGATAGCCAAGCTGGGTAGTGGGAGCTGGGTAGTGGGAGCAGATTGAGACAGTAAAGTCACTCTCCCAGCAGCAGCAGAGGGGGATGTGTAGCTAAATGTTACAGCATCTATGCCAATCCCCCCTTCTTTACAAGGTGATTGGTCATGGGCCATAACTCCATCTCATCTTCTGCGGGCAGAGCTTTGATGGCAGTTTACATGATAAGGAAAGTAACTGAAGACGTGTAATAGCACAATTAGATGAAAGTGAACAATATTTTATTGCAGTTAGAGAAAACAACAGATTTTGAGTAGTCTGTCACCTTTTGAAGAACACATCTTTAATTACACTGTAACAGTCTGAGAAGTGAAGCTAGCATCATAACATTCTTAGCTAAAACATTTACAATATGTTGTTTTTTGGTTTATTAATCCCTGTGATGTAATTACCCATTAATAATGGATCCTGAGTCACTTACAGTTTCAGAAGTCATTCCTGGGAACAGCCTGAGCAGCCCCACGTTCCGGTTCAGCTCTGTGCTCACTTGAAAATTTGATGTGGTCTTTGGCCTCCACACCGCGTCCCAGTTAACTAGATGAAAGAAGCAGAACACAATTTTTTTTTTAAAGGATCTTCTATATTATTTTATTTTTTAACTACTGAAGACATCCCCTTCACGACACTGGCTTACTTGAAATGTCCACTTCATCTGTGGCCAGAGGGGGCAAGTTAGGAGAGCTGAATGCATTGTAGCTCCCAGCATCCACCTTGGTTACACGATTCCCTCTATAGAGTTTGTTGAAGAAGTACAAGCACACCTAAAAAGACAGAGACACCATTCGGCATATTATTTAGTGCACTGCATTTGCTCCTATGCAAATGAAAATCCATTTTACACTGGATAACCTATGGGACATATGCATTGCACCTGGACATCTGCGTGCATGGATCTAAAAATGTCAATGATGAGGCACAAGTAATCACGGTATGTACAACAGATGCAATTTTCTACTGAAGTTAAGCCGTACAGACATAGATAAGACTTTTCCGTGTTCTTCCTGTTCTGATAATTGTTGTTCAGTGTTGCGAAACACATCTCATTGTCGTTAGAAAACATTCTCAGCAGACGAGCTGTTTAGGGGAGGTTTTGTTACCTTTCTGCATGCCAACTGTGCTCACACCTGTCTTTGCAGAACACAGCAATGTGTACAGTATACACTATGTTTGTACTATTAAAGTTACTAATATTAATTTGTCAATTCATTTGGGATTTATTTAATTTACTACTTATCTCCTGCAAACACACAAAGTCTTGACAGTAATAAAGGAAGTCTTTTTTATTCAGAACAGTACATCCTCCCTTTTCTTCTTTGAGGTTGAAACATAATACATATATAATGATCTCACATCATGTTTACGAGTAGTCTCTCCATTTCCTTACCTCAGGAATACAATATTGGCCGGCAACCAGCAGCGACCCCAACAGGTTGCCTCTGCCATCATTTTTCATCTCATAGATAGGCACCTGAAGACAAAAAATATCAGTGAATACTTCAAATGCTGCAGACGCATTTTATCTTTTGATTGTGTTTAGACTCCTGAAGACTCCAGCTGTTACCTGTGAACCAGTGAGAATGACTGGTTTGCCCAGATCTTCACACATGAAGGACAGGGCAGAGGCCGTGTAAGCCATGGTGTCCGTGCCATGAAGGACCACAAAGCCGTCATAATCTTTATAGTGTGTCTGGAAATCAATAGATACACCATCAATTGTGACAGTTTTTTAGACTGATGCTTGGTTTTTAAAAGCATAAATTATGTGTGGCTTATCAGTGTTATAGATAGCCTTAAAATTAAAAAGGAAAGCAGCAACAAGTACCTCAATGTCCTTTCCAATTTTAGCCCAGTCTTCTGTGGTCATATTGGAGGAGTCCAGCAAAGGACTATACTCTAAAACAGTGTAAATTATCCTCCTCTTCTCTTTACTCAACCTGAAAGAGAAAAGATGATCTATAAATTTTAGTCATCACATACACAAACTGAGGCTACGTATTTACAAAAAAACACAATAGTCGGTTATAAATCATGGGTTTCAGTCATAGCTAGTGCATTCATTCACTCCAGAACATGCATGTAAAATGTTTACTGATTTCACTGTGACAAATAGTTGTCTTTATTGTGCTAATTTATCAAGTGCTAGTTAAATGTCAGCCACGAGTTTAAAGAATGGTAAGGGAATGCTAAAAACCAAGCTGACTTTATGAAGCGAGACAATCTCTATTTAGCTGAGCCTTCTGTCTCAGCAGCAGGGTGCCAAAACCTGTTTCAGACCAAGACACCTTTGGAAGTGTAAAGGGAGAGGCATGGTAGTGCATATTGTTAGAGAGCAGTTCTGTCAAAGTAGGCATTTTTATTTTCCATGGTAGAGGATGTTCGGTGAGATTTTACCACTGTGCAGTGAAGAATACAGGCAAAGCTGAATGACACTGTGGCTGATTTGACATGGGGGGGGGAGGGTAATGTATCCATATTTATGTTGCCTTTAAGTGTAGTTTAACTCAGGCATCCCGTGGCCCAACCTGCGACACTCTGTATAAGGCAGCATGACTGGCTAAACAGCCATGGAAAGATTTTCCTTTTAATCTCCCTTTTAAAGAAACAGGATGAGAGACACCCCCACAAATCACCATAGGCCAGCCTTCCAACATGGAGATATGAGCTGAATGGAACAGCAGGGGGAAAGCAGGGTGAGCCCCAGTCAGACCGGGGGTCCTAAACACACTCTTCTAATTAGCTTTAAGTCCACACACACAGCTCTACAACATATGCTGTTGATAATCTTGAAACCAAAGTGCCACAAGAAGAATACCATTCAAATCACCAATTATTCATCTATCTGGCAGTGTACCCGAAGGTGTAGCAAAACTACACATTAGCATACCCGTGCTAAAATGCCTTAGAGCTTACGAATAATGAATGTGCATCTGTGTGCGTGTGTGTGTGTTTATGTGTATGTGGGGGAGTCAAGAGTAGTAAGAAGAAGGCTGGCGGTAGGAGGGATATCAAGATCACATGAATAAAGCTTTTCAATAAATCAATAAACTAATTCCCTCCTCAGAAGTAAGTATTCAGCAATGGCTGGGCATGCTATCAACATTATGCACATTATATTTGCATATGATCCCACTTCAGTTGATATTAACACTGTATAAACTCAAGGATAAGCAGATATTTAACATTAATTCATGCTCAAAAAAAAAAAAAATCTAAAAGAAATCTAATGAAAACATGTTCACGTATTCACATCAAAATACAATTTTAATATAAGTTTTGCAAAGATTTAATATTAGTAGTAATATTTTGCCCTCTAGAATAGTTATTATATGCCAGACAAACCAATGTAAAACTGTTCAACCTCAAGCTTTTCACAAAACATCTACCACTGTCTGTTATATGGACAGATTATATTTACAATACATGCTACAATCCAACAGCTCCTCCGGCTTTCACAAAGGCAGGCATGATAAGGGAGGTGTGTATGTGTATGTTTCTGTTAGGGATGTTGGCGGTGACAGAGGTTATGTTAGCAAGTGCAGACACACAAAAAAAACTATAGGCAATATACAGTTCAGTGCTCCTGTATCCTTCCTGGTATTTACTCCTATTGCTAAAGGCCACGTCAACATGCATTTCCTGTCAGGCAAGCATTTGCTCTCAAAAGTCATCAAACCACTCTCAAACATGGTACAGGCAAACACAATGACTAGTACTACAGCTACCCATGATATTGATGTTCAGGATGAGGAGTTGGCTTCCTGGGAGGACAACAAAATCAGTTTCTTAGCATTCAGTAAGGACATTGAGTCATTTTAGTTCGATCTCTTCTTTTTCATACAGTAAGTGTATCATGCACTGTAAGATGATTATGATACAAACCATACTCTTGGGTAAAAACTTATTTTCATGAAGATTAGGTGCCATGTTTATCAATTCTAACATTTAGCTTATAAAACCAATCAGACATTTCTATAATTTAATTTTCTACACCATAGTCTGAAAATAGCAACTTTTGTCAACATAATCTAGATGTCTAGGACAATAATTTTACATTTATCTAATTAAGACAGTCTTTCGGTATGTAAGTCATGAAATACCAAACATGGATTACACATACAGTGAAAACACATACAACACATATGAGTGTAAAGTTCAGGACATAGGCAACTGCACTTTTTTCCCCTACTGAGCAGGGAGGGATTCAAGGAGCACTTACGGCAGGACCAAGGTGTCCTCACGATTATAGCAGTCATACATGCAGGTCTTCTCAGCATACTCTTCATCATGGAGAATAGGCAGCTTGCGCAGGGTTCTCACAAGCGCGTTGGGTTCTGGCTTAAGCACTGTGGGTCACAGTAATAGGAAGAAATATGATGATTTCATTAATTTCTCTTCTATCATAAATTGCACAAGGAATTTACTATCATCTCAATACCATATATAAGTCTCATACTGAACTCTAGTGGTGAATGTTAGAATAGACAATTGTGCTCCCTCACTGAACACTGGCTTAAATTGAAGACAGCATGTGTCAGCTGACTGTTACATCAGCGTCAGCCATGAAAGACGTTGAGAAACGTTGAGGTTCAGAAATTATCAAAAGAGGACTGGATGAATTTGTGTCTAACACTGAAAATGGAAAATGACAAGAAATCATAACACTAATCACACAAAATAAATATACATCAAAAGGTCCAAAGTGGAGTCAACTTAAGTTTCAGTTTATTGTGACACTGTCTAAATTTGGTTTTCCAAATTTGTGTGTGTGTGTGTGTTTATGTATATGATGGTTGTAGGTATCTGCACATGTCAAGGCTCATGGATCACAGCTCTGACACACAAACCTTATGTCCCCTCAAGGCTATTTAAGCAGACTTAAAGACACACCTACAGTACATCTATCCATCGTCTTCCGCTTATCTGGGACAATTAAAAAATGAATAATGTTGCATTTGTAAAACACAATGTTGTTTTTATAAGATTAGAAAATGAAACAAATACAAACAGCAAGTAACAGTGAGTGAAGCTGCTAGGACCTTTGAATGTTATTTTGCCTCCTGCACGGTCCAGATGTTGCCTAATACCTCATGTCAACATCTAGTTATTCATTGAGGGAGGGAATGATGCACACACTCATGAGGCAGCTGTTTGTACAGTACAACAGTCTTACCACTTTATTTACTTTAGTCAGCCATCTTCTGTTGTATTGACGGAAGGAGTTACTTGTGATCGTAATAGTCTTAACTGTTTTATTAAGACAAAAAAATAATGGTTGTGTTCAGTGGCGTGCACACATAGACACTAGGTGGTGCTATAGTATCTGCCCTTTGTCCTCTGGATCAAGCAAGTGCCCTTTTGAAAGTTCTTTTTTGTTGTTGTATTTTTAACAGTGTACTGTATGTGATCCATGTTGACATGATCATATATAAATGCTTGATGATTAAAAGCATCTGATAATAATGTCCCATATGTATTGTGCAGGCTTACATTAGGTTACATAATTAACACAGTTATTTATTTGCTAAATAACAAACAAGGCAATTCCCAGTTGCATGCAGAAAAAGTAGCCTTCTGTCTTCTGAGTTACTGCTTGAGGTCCTCAGATCTGGGCTTAGAACTAAGGGCGATAGAGCTTTTTCAGCGGCTACTGCTAAGTTATGGAATAGCTTGCCACATCACATCAGACGTGCCACATCACTGGAGTCTTTTAAATGCTCCTTAAAAACCCACTTATTTACCTTGGCTTTTGGTCCTTCTAATCCTACTGTGAGCCAGACTTGATTTTAATCCAGTGCCTCCTGTATTGTTTTATATTGTTGAATGTTGTTTTGAATGGTACTTTTATTCTTATTATTGTATTTATTATATTGTTTTGTTTCTGATCTTATGGCTTTTTATTGATATGAATTTAAAGCACTTTGGTTGTTTTAAATGTGCTATATAAATGTGACCTTGACCTTGTTGTTATGTCACCAAACAGTCTTATTCATACTTTTGGTCTCTTTTTATTTACTAAATGCAGCATAATGCCAAGAATGGAGAGAACAAGAAAGGAAAAAGAAAGAGAGCTAAGGCAGGCAGCCCAGGGAAGAAGCTCTCTGCTCACCACCAGCAGCAGAGGAAGAAGATGAGAGGTCAGAGTCAAGACCAGAGGGACTATTTAGAGCCTTTTAAAGCTTAGATTTTAAAGTTGAACAGTCTCTCTAATTTTATTGAAATATCTTAAAAGCATGAAGCCATATTGGCTAATTATATTTTTTGTACCAGCCATAAGCTGTTTCTGTGTCACAAGACTTGCAGTAATCTTGTATTTACCTTAATAGGCTATTATAAAATCTATTATTATATTCTAGGCAGTTACAGCAGTATTTATGTCAATATCACTAACACAAATTCAACATGTGCCTGTCATGTTTTGTTGTTAAGTGCTAGAATAAGGCAGCCAGCTGTTCCACATGTTGCACCAAGTACCCTTATTTTCACTCAGCACCTGCCCCCAAATTGTCTGTGCACGCCACTGTGTTCATAACTTTATATCTGGATTCAAAACACGACCATTGAGCCTGCTTACTCTTATAGCTTCAGCTGTTAAGCTAAACTGATCGCAGTTCTATTTTGGGATACACTTGCATGTTGTTGACACGTAGTGCTTTCTACATTCAAAGTAACATGATAGCAACAGCTTGCTGTCAGCAATATGCTACATGCAAGCTACCATCATCATCACCTAACTTCCACAGCCCAATAAACATAACAGCATCATAAGTAACATTGGGTCATAGCTACCGTCATCATGGATTGTCATCCCGATGGTTCCTCCAGTGTTAATCACCAGGACCCGAGCCTCTAAGGTGTCAGAAGTGTCGAGAGACTTGCAAGACACCCTTCTCCTGCGGCATGGCTGCAGCGGGGCAGGAGAAGGAGTAGCATCAGCCGGGTCGTGCTGGTCCAGATTGTGGTGCGACAGAGCCCGGGCAAGGGGAGTCATTGTGCTGGTATCCGCCATGATGACTTAGAAGTAAGAAGATGTTGTGCCTTTAAAAACACCCGTTGACAGTGTTCAAAACACGGTGATCTTGCGGTGCTAAAAGCGCCCTGAAAAACATTATCTTTCGCCCGCTCTTATATACAAAAACAGAGCTTCCCTTGTAACCATGTGATATAAAGAAGGTGGAGCTGTCGTTTTAATTAAATTTTAAAACAGCCCTTTATCTGCCTCTTCCTCGTTGAGGTGCCCCCCTTTCTAATTTTGTCTTTTACATAGCGATTGACATTGTCCAGGGTGACGTCATCAATTTGGGTGTGGCCTAACGGGCGACACTCATAGGCTATCAAATACCATCTGCACCGATAAAGGCTATGTTTCCAAACTTTAAATGTAATTAACTGTTCGATTTTGATAACATAATGCGTAAAGTTATATTGGAATTGTTTGAATGAAATAAAATTATGGAAGTTTAGTAGTGAGGTTCAGTTAGCAGGTGGGAAAGAATACTTCAAATCANTTTGAATGAAATAAAATTATGGAAGTTTAGTATACAGCCGCTTCAAGTGAGGTTCAGTTAGCAGGTGGGAAAGAATACTTCAAATCATTCAGTAAAAGTAGCATAATTGTATTGATGTACTGATTGACCGTATTGATTATCATTGCTTGTGCTGACCCTATTCTATATGAGTTTTTTTTAAATCAAAGTAGAGCACAGAGAGCAGATTCAAAGAACAGACAAAGTTGAGGTTATCAGTCTAAAATCAGCCAGTGGGAGACACTCAAGTTTTAAAATCCTCTTTAATTCATTTCAACTTCTAAGGTGCAAAACAGCAGAACACAGTCTTCCTAAGTTAAGTTTTTACACAAGTTAAATAGTCCTAAGGTCTGGTCTGGTGAGCAGTGGTTTATGATTGAAGAGGAGAAGTGAGGCAGTTTTGCAGGAGACATTTATCAACAAAACAATAGAATGTAATTCTTGGTGTTTGTGAAGACCAGCCTACTTTTTCATATAAGTGATGTGTATTATAACTTGCAATGAAATACAAAGCAACATCATGTTGTTTTAAGCAGCAATATAATGAAGCATATTTTCACAGCCAAGTCCAGACGTGATGGCTGACTGTGCAATCATGTTCTTGACCTTAAGGCAGATACATGTTCCATCTTAAGTTTCTGAGCCAGTTGCTCCATGTGCTGTTTAAGACTGCTAGCAAGCCACATCAGGTATTTAGAAGATTGGTCAATTGCAGTCTAGATATAGTTTCACCTGAAGCCAAATGAGGAGCCATGCAAAGAAACTCTTCTGCATAAAAATTGACATTGTTGAATAATAAGGACCCAGGACAGACTAGTCCTTGTATATCCCAAAAGAGATTGTTTTTAGGCCATCAGTGTAGATCATCCCTGCTCTGTCAGACCAATATGCATGAAACCAGTTCTGAGTAGAAACATCCTAACCAAGACAGCATAGTTTGTTGAGTAAAATGCAGTGGTCAACAGTATCATAGTCTTAGAAAGATCAATGCAGCACACTGCTGTTTGATGTCTCATGATATTGTCCGATATTGTTTAGTGGTATTAAATATACTATGTTGTTAACCCGATAGCTGTAGAAAATATAGTTATAGTCTAAATAAGCACATAGTGTAGTTACCTGTCAAGAAGACAGGAAAGGGTCTTTGCAAGGGTAGGGCAGGGTGATCATGATATATGATATCTGTTTTACATGACATTTTGTTGAAATTAATTTTCCTTGAAAAAAGACACAGTGGTAGAAATATGCTGATGATGCATATGTATGAGTATGACCTACAGTAAAGATGTGTATTCTGTCCTAGTAGATTAAATAATAATCTAATTAGTCAATATTTAATATATTATATATTAACTTTGATGCTACAAAAGAAATTTGTAGATTGTGATAATTCATGAAGCAAATGATTCAAGATAAGATTTTTTTGTCACTGTACAGTCGCCTATTATACAACAAATATGGGNCAATTATAAATTAACTTTGATGCTACAAAAGAAATTTGTAGACTGTGATAATTCATGAAGCAAATGATTCAAGATAAGATAGATTTTTGTCACTGTACAGTCGCCTATTATACAACAAATATGGGAGTGCTGTAACTCACTTAAAAAAAAAGATTTTAAAAAAAGAATAAAAATGCAACACTTTAAAATTTGTTTCCAAAAAACAGATGTGAAGATTTCCTGTCATCAGACTGAAAGAAGAAATTGTCATTTTCTTTTGAAATGAGAGTTACGGAGGCCTCCACCTACTTTTGAAAAAGTTACACAAGAGTAGATACAATTAAACCTTTTTGTCTATTAGGATATGAGCATTCAGAGAACAGGGTGGTACATCCGATCAAACACAGAAGTGGCTTGCAACATTGTGCAACAAGGTTGTCTATGTTCTCCTGAAAATAATCTATAAAAAAATAAAAGGGGAAAAGAGAAACAGCTGCATATAAAAGAGGTTAACATTTTCTTCAGATTCATCCTAAAATAAAACTGTTGTGCTTGCGCTTATATGTACAATGATGGGTTATTGGTCATTCTAATTATACCTTTGAAAATTTGGACAAAAAAGGTTTCAGCATTTTGAGTTAGACATATAATTTTGTTATTTTAATTGCAGATTTTTTAGAATGAAATTTGGCCTTTGTGCTCCCTGAGAGAGTGATTCCTTTCTGTAGGACATTATGACAAAACAGGCGTATTAATAAGATACCAACTTGATTTGTCAGAAAAATTATATTAGATGAACTAGAACAAAGAAGATGCAAGAAAAGTAGAACATGCAAGAGAGCAACTAAAGTATACAGAAAAAACACACTACAAAGATTATTAAAAAAAAAACACATTAAAAAATGTCATCCTCCCATCAGTTCAGGGTCACACAGTCAGCAGTCCTCTGGCACATAATTTTAATCAAAATTATACATCAAATCAAATTTACATCAAGGTGAAGCAACAACCTCACAAGTCCCAAATCATATCAGAAAAAGGAAAGATATGTCCATATTCATACATTTACATCTACATCAATACATGTGAGGATCTATAGCCGAGTAACATCAATGTACAACATGTGTGCATGCAGTATCTACTGATATCTCCACCCTAACTGCTTGTGGCACTGATTTACAAGTCTTGGTTGCATAGGAAAGGGCCAACTTTGCACCAAATACATGTTGTGTTTTTATTATTGTATTTGATATTGCCGTAATCCTAAAGTAATGAAAGTAATCAAGTTGCATTAATTAAATATTGTGATACTTGGATTATGTTACTAACTACATTTTTAACAGGTAACTAGTAACTGTATCAGAATACATAGATGGTTGCAGTGTCCTGCTCCAGAGCTTTACAGCTGTGGTCTGGGCCCCTGCCTGTTTGTGGCAGCGTCCCCTGTAATTGTGGGTTTGGACGGCTTTCGGTGTGGACGGCTCCCATAGGATGGTGTTTCCTCACTTGGCCTATCAGTGTCCAGCCATATTTTATCTCAGCAGTGGGTTTTAATGTAGAAAAGGTGCTATGTAAATAAAGTTTGATTTGATTACATTTTTAAAGTAACCCTCACAAACCTGTCTGAGATATGCAATATCAAATGCTGCACTGATATCCAACATTACATATCCTACAAGTTTCTTATGTCTTTTAGGCAGTTGTATATCTGTAATCTGTATAAGGAAAGTGCATGTTGAATAAATATCCCTGTAAGCATGATGAGAGTCAAAGAAATAGCTTAACTCAAACTACATATTCTTTCTCATTATTCTGCCCAATATTATTTTGGCAATATACACTGTTGCCCATAAAGTTAGAATAATTTTGTTTCCAGACACAATCCTCTGTATATTCCTATTTAAATACATCTGTAATCACTTTTGAGCAGGTGGAATAAATTCATACTTTTGTTTGGCACTATGAATGACAAAACATTTGCTGTGTTGTCTGCCTCCCACTGACAACATCAAAAAGCCTGTGGACAAAACAACACATTAATGCAAAATGTGCATACGTGTCAGGGGTGGCCATACTCAATATTAGTAACTGTGTGACATTTGAAAGAGTAATATTGGGCGTTCAGATTGCATGAACCAAGACCAAGAATTTAAACAAAACATTAATTCTATTGTTGAAAAACCCGCAATTTTGTTTAAGCCTTATTACAGTTTGTAAATGTTCATTTTGATTTCATTTTCATTGTGATATGTTTGGAAGAAATGAATTAATGCATTGTCACAATCATTTCAGGAAAGAGGGGGAAAAAGTTTATTCCAACTTTATGGGCAACAGCATATAAGAACCACGCTGCACATTATCAAACCCCATTTCTTTTCATAGTTTGCTAATTTCACTAGTGACAATTCATTAAAATATTAAGAGATGTAACTATTTCTGTTTGCTTAGTAATAAAAGTAATAAACGACCCAGCAATTTCCATTAAAGTTTCCTTCTTTCTGTTTCACATTGTTACATCCTTGCACAACTCCTCAGTTGGTCATACTTGGAATTTCTCTACACACTGTTAAAAGACTATAGTCCATATATAATCTGACTTCCCATCATGGTTACTTTTGTCTCTACAAAAAAGCTGTGTAAGCAACCCAAACTACTTTAAGCTGTACTCAGTATCTTCATACACAGCAGTGTGAGTCATGAAATACATGATTTAAGCAGCAGATGCAAAAAGAGTGTTAGCCAAGTCCTAGATACATATTTTCATCATTGTTTGCATTGTTTAATGGTTTGGCACTGGGAATGCAATAAAGGTTACAGATGAGATGCAGATACCTTGGGATTCATGGTTGATTTCTTAATAACTACAGGTTATTATTTCAGCTTTTATCAGAGGGAACACTATACATCACAGCCTCTATCTCCAAACTGTCTTCCTCTATTTTGGAAAAAAGGAACAATAAGAAAGCATGTTGTCTTAACAAACTAATGTTTTTAAACTTTACTCAGGTTCATGTTTTTTTTTTTTACCTCTGAACATGATAAAGCAGATAGGTTTGTAAAATCTACCCCCATGTGTTAGCAGTGAGTGCTAAATCCCGGCTTGGGGAGCGCTATTATGCCTGAACCATACCTTGTCAATAGAGCTGCATGTTGAAAATGACCAAAGTTGTCCTTTAACAAAATGGCGGCAAAATGAGACAGATATCAAATCAGACTCCATTCAGATTTCTACCAGTTTACCATATTTTTCAGGCTATAAAGCGCATCGGATACTGTGTTGAAGCGCAGTATGTATTACTCTGCCAGGCTCCTGACTGAGGTAGCCGTAATGCTCCAATAATCCATCAAGAGAAGTTGCTCCGTAGTTTATCAAAGTCATACTAAACATTTTGACAGATTTTTGAGCGTCATGTACCACATAAAATTGGTTCAAGATCAGTAAGCACAACCAGAATTAATACATAAAGTGTACCAGATTATAAGGCACACTGTTGATTTTTGAGAAAGTTAAGTGCGCCAAATAGTCTAAATATACGGTAGAATTTTTTACTGTCCATGCATATGCCAAAGAAACATGAAACGTGACATTTGCGTGACAGTTTATAAATTATCGTTCCTTTCAGCTAAGGTTAAATTTACTAAACTGAATAAAATATTGAGTTTTATTGCCGTCCTCACTGCTCTCTAACCCGGGGGGGGGGGGCATTGCTCAGCCCAGAGAGACCTGTTAGCTAGCTAGCTATTGCTGTTACAGATATGCTTCCTCAATTTTACAAATATGATCAATTAAAGCAGCTCTAATGAAACATTGTCTGTAATGTCAACACTTACTGAACAATGTCAAATTTCCTCAGTTAAATGTGCATAAACTTATTTCCTTCACCAAAGTCCTCACTTAGGCCTACTGCTCTCTCTGAGTCCCAAAGTCTGAAAGTCAAGCTCAGGAATAAAGTCATCCAGTTACATCTTGACATGTCAATTAAAAAAATAATAAATTTAATGACAGTATGAGCAGCTTAACTAAAAAAGTCGATGACAGAAAACCACCAGTGCCATACTGATGGACGGGACAAGACAGAGCGCATGTCAAACTGACAGGAAATACTCTTACTGTTAAATTACAGTTATTCACTGTTATTGGTTAACTGACACTATTTACTGTTAATTTATATGCTGGGGAGAGAGAAAGATGTATATTTACAGTATTTTACAATTATTATGAAATACAGTAAGATACTGTTAGAAATCCACTGTAAATTTACAGGAACTTGCTACAGGCTGAAAACTGAAAGTGAATGCTCTGTGGAAATGCAAGATTTTGACATGTTTTGACTTCTTTGAAAATTGACTCATTACTTCTTCTTGGCAAGGATGTGGGTTCAGATCCTTGCACACCAAACATATCGGTCAGATGAAATGTGGGATTTAGTCATTTGTCAGCCCCAGGCAAATGCTGTCTTGCTTTCTTTTAGTCAAGTGAACAGTGAGGAATTATTACAGAAGAAATTACAGAAATGTTCTGTGACAGAGAGTTAGGGATATAACTTTAGAGAAGTGTTTAATTATCAGATTACATGTGTAAGGGCACTGATCCACTTTCAGCCACAGAGGTGTGTTAATCAGTGAAACTGATGTGTTTGGTTGGAGGGAAAACCTGTACACACATGGCCCTGCATGGCACATGATTACCACCCCTGGACTGCTATACCCAACAGAATGAAGAGGGCTTTCCTGCTGTGTAAAGGCAGGTATATAACAAAAACACTTAAATGTCTTCATTTAGCATTCTCTTTTTCTTTTCTTTTTCTTTTATTTTTTTCAGAAAAATAAAAATGCTTTGGTATCAGGTTATAACATGAAACTTATCACATCACAACGTTAAAGGTAAATGGTTTCAGCAGAGGTGGACTATTCCTAGATGACTTAAAAGTGAATTTCAACATTTGCCAGATATTCAAAATAGGCTATCTCTAGATCGGTAGCATGCAAAACCCACTGAAGTGCTTGGACAAAACACCATTCTTACTAGTTTTAATTTGTGAATTACAGTGATAGATTGCAATAGTGATGAAATTAAGATAAATAATATAGAATAATTACAGATCTGATAACATACTACCAGGGAGGGATACAGTGCAGCAAAACTGTTGCTGCCCTCCAAGGTGCACGGCCTTAGACAATGCATGGCCATGAGGTAGGCCTACTAATGCGTGTCAACGAGATCCACCCACACCCCCCACACCCCTTCAAATTTGATTTTGGTTTCCTCGTTTTTTTCTTTTTTAATCCATCTCAATGTAAGCACATTTATCACAGTATCTGTGTTTAGTAGGTCGTCTCCACCCAAGAACAACCTAAATCATGCCGTTTCCTCATTGAAAAATAAGTAGACTATCGTAAAGTAATGAGTTTCATGTTATAAAGATACTGAAGCTTCAGGTTTTAACGTTATAACGATGGCCTACTGAAATTTCAATATGAAACTTGTTTGTTATGTTATAACGTAACTGGCGAGGCAGCAATGCGCATCAGTGTTTATTTATTTTATCGCCAGTGCACCCATTATAGACCTGATCTTTTTTTTTTTTTTTTTTTTTTTAAAGATTTTTTTTGGCACAGACGCCTTTATTGTAAAGTTGGTAGACAGGAAATGGGAGAGAGAGAGGGGGTAGACACGCGGAGAAAGGACGCCCCGGTCGGGATTCGAACCGGGGGTCTTCCACTTAGGAGCACTGCTCCACACATGGCATACGCTCTAACCACTGCGCCACCGAGCGAGCCAAAGACCTGATCTTTTGACACACCACGTTTGTCTTGTTAGGCTATTTGTGAAAATAAACTTTCAAAATAATAAAAAGTGAAAATAAAGCCTTTGTAGTACAAATGTTTTGTCTGAGGGTGAGTGGGGGCACTCTGATTGGTAATGATTTTTTAAATCATTATCTGTAAATAAGACATACGAGTTTAAGTGATATCGATCGTCATAGACGTTTGACAAGGCACACAGACAAGGTAATGCCTATGGGTAATGCCAGAGAATTTCTAATATAACGTAGACTGGCTCTGGTTGTGCTCAGTGATTGTTCACAGACATGACTCACATACTGCAGTAGCCTATGACTACCACAAGGTGGAGACATGACTCTTTACATAGCCTGTACGGTCAGAGTGACTAAACCAATTCCATTAAATTGTTAGGGGAAGATGCAGTATATTTTCATTTTCTTGATTAAAAAAATGTTGCACCATTCAATATTCAGCTAACGCTGCAGCACATGAGGACCAAAACCAGCCAGTACCGACAACGTTAGAATAAAGTAGGCTGTTTAAGTTACAGTCTCACATTAATTGCTGTCAAGTTGTGTTATATCTAATAACTGCATAAAGTCAGAAAACGAGAATTTATTGAATGGCACGTTGTGTTGTGTATTGTTGATCTCATGACTGTCTCCAGACAGTGAGAGGCAGCAGCTGCATGGAGCCGACGGGAGGAAGTGGCGGTTAATGCAGCTCCACACCTTTCCGGTGTAGCAGCACTCCGACCAGCTCGGTCTAAAGGAGAGAGACGAGAGCTGGGTGTATTTGTCGAAAGAGGAGGGGAGAGATAGAAGGTAAATTACTTATATTTCAATTAACAGTTATACCCAGAGACAGCGGAGGCAAAGGTTTTATCAATGTCGCACGTATTTTATGTTCAGATATGATTAGTTTGCTGCAGCTAACTGCCGTTAGCTTGTTAGCTCGCTAGGCAACAAGCTAGCTAATGCTAACCGTCATTAGCAGCAACGGGCAGTAGTCAGCTAATTTGGGATGTCTGACCCTATACTCCTAAATCTCTTTCAGGGGGACGAGAAGTGGAGTTTCGTAAGAGTTGCTGAATCGCCGAGCGTTTTCCCCGAAGACATCCCCACAGCGAGGTGAAGGTACCCGGCACGGAGTGTGGATGGACTAGCCGTAGAAAGCTGCTTTTCTCCCCGGTAGTGCTTAAGAGAAGGGCGCACCCGGTTAGGAGGACCGCCAGACACAAACACCAAACGGATCTTTTAAGTACCGTGGCGTTCTTTTGGGCCTTATATACACACCATAACTGCCCTGAGCGAATTTTAAAAGCCACGGCCTGTTTTGTTAATGCAGCTTTATGTTGGATTGGGCTACACAATGAACGTCCTGCAACAGCTGCTGCCAAGTTTTTAGACTAACCGTGCCATGGTGTGTAAAGGCCCTGCAGACGTAGTGGTACTCTGAACATAAATGTGCCTGCATCTCACAGGATCCTGACGCACAGACTCGCAAGTTAAGAAAAAAGTCCACCAAGTGCTGTTTGTTAGACTCAAAATGAGCGTGTAGTTTTGACTTTTTTTCACCACACATATGCTCTTCATTGAGTCATGTTTTCACAAGTAAGTCCATAATCAAACTGAAGTTATTGTCCAAGTGGAGAGAGAAAGAAATCTGTACTATTGGCTATTTTTCTCGTTACGAACCGGGTATTTATGCACAAGAGTTCAACATGGGGAAAATGCTCTCAAAGATATTTGGAAACAAGGAGATGAGAATATTAATGCTTGGACTTGACGCTGCTGGAAAGACAACAATCCTTTACAAACTGAAACTCGGACAGTCAGTCACCACAATCCCCACAGTCGGCTTCAATGTGGAGACTGTCACCTACAAAAACGTCAAGTTCAACGTGTGGGATGTTGGAGGCCAAGATAAGATTCGTCCTCTGTGGCGACACTACTACACAGGCACCCAGGGGTTAATTTTCGTGGTGGATTGCGCGGACAGGGATCGCATCGACGAGGCAAGGCAGGAACTTCACCGCATCATTAATGACCGGGAGATGAGGGATGCCATCATCTTGATATTTGCCAATAAGCAAGACCTTCCGGATGCCATGAAGCCACATGAAATCCAAGAGAAGCTCGGATTGACCCGCATCAGAGATAGGAATTGGTATGTTCAGCCCTCCTGTGCAACCACAGGTGATGGACTGTATGAGGGCTTGACATGGCTAACCTCAAATTACAAATCTTAATGATTGAGTGCTGACTGTTTTAGGTCAAAACTGTAATAAAGTTGCAAATAACAAATAACTTCTCAAATGAGTATGGTTAAGAAAAAAGTTGATTATCCCCCATTTATTTTTAATACTGCGTTTACCCCATGACTAATTTATCTTAAAATGGGTTTGCTGGCTTAAAGTTTGCTTGTACTGTGTAGCAGGCCTATATCACATTCATTTTTAGGGAGCTTGCTTGATGAATATTGAATGAATTGGTCCTATTGTTAAAGCCACAGAGATCACCGCCTTTGCCTGTTGTTTTTCCTGTTTTATATAATTTTTCTAATGAAGCTGGAGTTTTTATCTTCATTCTTGGACTAAAGCTGGTTTTAGGGGTCTTCAATCTTTGTTGCATTGAACTTCGATCTTTTGGTTTTTTTCTTTTCGTTTTCTTTTAAAGGTGAGATCTTTAATGTCAAGCAACCTACTTTGAAGGACTTTGACGTTTGTTTTAACACAGTACTGTGATGAAAAGTATTTCTTCTGATTGGTATTGACTGCTCCAAGGGGGAAAAAAAGAATTGTCACTGCTCACATTTCATTGTCATCAGTCTTGATATCACAGGAAAAAATGAATTCAGACATGTTTTGTTACCCCTCTCCCAGTCCCCCTACGTGGGCTATATAGTTAACTGATTGACCTTTTGTGTCATGTCTTGATACCTAATTGTGCTGAATATTCAACAAATAGGCCTTCAGTAACTCTTGAACATGCTTGTCGGGATGCATTTTTAATTTTGGGTAACACATAGCCAGTTAACTCAATCTCTCCAAAGGAATGTCGTTCAGCTCTGAGCTCTCTCAATCTGATACCACAGTTGATTAGTCTCAGTAATGGGACATTATATGATAGCCTATATCTGTAGCATGAGTACGAAAGTACAGTAATCCTCCATCAGAGTCCATCTGTCATGCAGTCAGAGGGAGCTGCTTGCTGGTGAAATGTTGAAGACACCCTGTGGTGCAGCTCTTACTCCTCTTTTGACTGGGGGAACCATGTACAGAACAATGTCATTGTAATGTCTTATTAAAAAAGTGATTTTAAATCTGTTATGTCTCAGTTTTTTACAGGCTTGTAAGTGCTCCCAACTATTTCTATGTATTTATATGGAAGTAACTGAGTGATATTTGATCAGTGATTACAAAACATAAAGACTAAAAAAAAAGCCTTTTTACAGTGAGGCTACAGTGTTAAAATTCCTCTGGTTTCTAGTGCTATTGGGCTGGATCTTCATAAGGACTCTGTTAGCCCTGAAACTAAGTTGTTGGCCTCAGTGCCCTTGCCAGTAAAAGGGGGAAAATGTACAAAACAGGAAGTCCGACTGCTGGTCTTTCTGGAACAACAACAGAACCACATGGTAGTTTGCATGAGAGTTGGAGGGGCAGTGAAGATATACAGCTGAACTGTGAATTCTTTTTGAATGTTGAGTGTTGGTTGTGAGCCATGTTTGAGTTGATGCTGAGCTGTCAGCTGTAACTTCCTGAGTTTGCTTTTGACTGGGACTGGTGTTAAAAAGCAAGTCTCTGTTGTTTTTAATGTAGTGAGAATGATTTCTTTTCAAGTTGACAGATCCAGGGCTGCTATTGAGAAATTGAGAGAAAAATACAATATACAAGTTTAGAAAAAATATTGAGTAATGCTATTAACTTATAATAATACCACTCACAACCATATATTGTCCCTCTTGCACATAATTACAAGCATAATAAGTGTGTAATACTACTATACATCTGGGTAATAATGTGATCCCTCTACTGAAGAATGGTGGACTTCTAACAGCCCACAATGTCAGTACCTGGCAGCAGGATAGGAAGATGAGGTACATATCCTTTGGGGTCTCTATTTTACTCTGCTAAGATACTGACCTCATTAAATTCTTGCTCCTGCTGAATAGTCATTCTTTCCCAGTTTAAGTTTGCATAACTGCATCACATTTTCATGGCAGAAAAAAAGATTTGGGGCACATAGATGCTGCTTTCCATTTTATTATTAGAGTATCAAAGACAGACACTGCTGAGTCACAGGAAGTAATGTTTTAGTTTCCATTAAAGCTGATTAAAAATTGTTTTCACTCCTGACAAAGATGGTGACAAATGCTTTAACCACTGTTTAGGGCTACAAAAGATTAGTTGGTATTACCCCTCTGGATTTTTTCTTCTCTCAACATTCTGAAGGCCGCTTTCTTTCCCAGCATTTTTACACATCTACATAAAAACTGGCATTGTGTAAGCTGAGTTTGCATTCACAAGAGTGGCCTGCACAGCCTCTCAAGCAGACAAGCAGAGGATTTGCAGTGTTCACCAACAATCAGACACTGTATGTCTATGTTTACATGCATCTGCGTTCACAGACTTTTGGCTGTGTAATCACGGTGGCTGTCTGTGTGGAAAAATCTGGTCTTTAGCAAGTTGCTGTGGAGGCCTCAGGATGTTTTCTTTAGCTCCGCAGAGGTTTCCGTCAGACAGGTCAGGTGACAGACAGATATGACTCCTCTGCTACAGATGTTTCTCACAACCCACGTGCACCTTATGCAACTGTGATTTAAAACCCTTCATTAAAAGAAAAGCATTAATTGAAATCAGCAGCAGCAAATGCAAGCTGCAAATTGAGCCACTATCTTATCATCCAATGGTATTTGTAAATACTCCTCTCTCAGTGAGGGCTCAGTCAAGGGCCTCCATTAGAAGCTGATGGCAGTTTTAATGGACTCTAATGGCCACTTAAGGTCCCAACACTTCATTACAACCATATGATCGTCACTGCTTTATTGGCATGACTGGGGCCCCTGAGGCAAGGACAGATACTGTAAGCATCATTTTTATGACCTTTCCTCTGTGAAGAGGAGACCTCCTGGCCTTTCAGTCAACTCCCTCTGTGGCCGACTGGAATTCTTACATTTCCTCAAAGGAAAGGTTAGGAATGGGTTTCAGGTCACAAGAAAGAAGTTCAGTAATAGGTGCTGCAGGTAATGAGCCTCATTCCTCTTGAAGTGTCAGAACAGATCTGCATTTGACAGCACAGCAACTGCTTCTTGGAGCGTCTTGCCACTAAAACGATGAGATGTTGAACTCTTGATCCCCATAATTTACAGGTGTCATTGCATGCAAAATAAAAGAGTAAATTTGCTTAAACTCTTCCACTGCTTTGCACAAGAATGTGTGTGTGACAGGTTTGCCAGAATGTCTATTTGTTGGAGCAGTTACTATAACAACACTGATGGAATTTCTGCCAGTGCAGCCTGGTAGTTTTGGTGTTGCATAGGTGGCTGACTGTGCTGTAAGTTTCCAGGGAGTTCCACGGTTATGACATAGAAAGAGGAAGAGTGGGCAGAAGTCAAAACTGACCCTGTTGTCTAAGTTCTGCAATCTTTGAACATCTTTCACTCTAATACAGTGACAATTCACTTTCTATTAGTCAACTTGGCAAAGATTTAAAGCAGCTCGGAAAATAACTGGCGATCAGTGTTACAGATGCACTACTGCCATGGCTACAGACATCGCCTGATATAATTTTTGTGGTTTTTAGGGGTGTGGTTTGCCCTCCTCACTTGTCTTCACTTCCTCTCAACTCAGAATAACACTAGCGGAGGTAACACTCATACACATTTCTGACTGAGCTTGAATGTAGTCATTGCTGGCTTTAATGTCGGCCTACTGTTCAACAGCCACACCCAGCTGGATAATCACTGTAGGATTTGTGATGCATGCAGACACAGATATTCTTACGCACAGAGGTGAACACCATTATTAAAAGAGGTTTATTTATTTCCCAAATGGTAGGAGGGAACACCTACTCTAAGCCTCGGTTCACTGAGCTTTGTTCTGCAGCTGCTTATCCTCAAGGACAGTCAAACAGCCTCTTTTAATTCAAGCGCACCTACAGTAGCCTCTAAGCTGTTAAGAATGAACTCATGCAGGGCTCACTTTTAAAATGGTTCCGGAAGTGCCTCAAAGTTGTTTCAGGTTTCCTGCTGAGGTTAACGTTCTTGAATGCCAAGGCAAATGCACAGCTTCGGTTGTCTTGTAAAAAATGTGAGCGTGCACAGCTGCATCATTTGTTGTTCATACTGTGGTTTGAGTGCAGGTGTCTGAGTGCAGGTTTTACTCCCAAACAATCTAGCAATCTTAACTGTGGCATAAGCCAGCTAAATAAGTTTGGAAATGGGAGGTTGTGAAGTCCAAGGTGCACTCTGGGCATTAGTCCAAAATACATTCCAGTCATATCTGCAGCTGAAGGTTACTTGCTGTGGTGAAATTACAAATTCAGAGGAGCAGAAAATTATCATGAAGTATTGGAAGTCCACATGACATGTCCAATTTGTCTTTTAATGGATGGACACAGTGCTCATACAAGCATTAACTACATGATTTAAGCCACTAACCATATCGTTTAGTTGGTACAGTTTCACCAGCCTATAATCATGTTCTTTCCGTCCACTTAAAAAAAACATCCAATCTAAGTCACATTACATTTTTGAAGCCTCGGGCCTTCTATTTATATTCCATTATGTGAAAACCTGAAATTTATCCACATGGTCCCTCTTGAGAATTACAGAATGTCTAACACAGCTGTGAGAGAGTGTGAACCAATTTGTCCCCAGATTCATAAACTGTGTTTTCCCAGCTGTAACAGACAGGGAGTAAAATGGATCATAGCTAAGGCTTCATCATCTTGCATTCAGATGTAAGCAACATTATAGTATAGAAAAGGAGGGGCAGGTCCAAAGTGCATCTGTTCCTGAAACAAAAATTAAATAGTGTTTGTTTAATATATTTGCCCAGTGCTTATTCATACAGCACACAGGGCAGTGACCTCTGCCATGCAGCATCTGTAATTTGGCTTTACATAACCTCCTCAACACTCAGAGTGGACGATTTAAACATCAAAGTGTGCAGCAGTGTAGATGCAAACCATTCACCCAACAGTATCCACCAGCCACATGTATTCACTCGCTGCTCCCACAGTCTGACTGACAGAATGATGGAGATCCATACAAAGCAACCTCAAAGGCTTCCTTCAGCTGCTTACTACCACACTGTCATGCTCCATGACTGACTACATCTATATGTTTGACAAGATCGCTGTAATTACAGGCGAGTCAGTGTTTCAAGTGACAGTGCATCTGTATTAGACAGCAGTTTGGGCTTGGAGGAAATTTCAGATCTTTGGCAAGTCAGACACTGCTACTCACACACACACACACACACACACACACACACACACACACACACACACACACACACACACACACAGTCCAGATTTAGGCTACTGAGAGGTAATGACTCAGGGAAATGCTACACACACACGTATTGCTCCCTCCCCTCTGCAGTTCTCCCCACAGTGCTGGCCCACCACACATCCTAACGATGACAAATACATCACTGCACTAGTATGCCATAGGGACCCAGGCAGTCAAGTCCCCACAAAACCTGTAGTATTTCAAGCAATGGATCAATACACTATTTTATTTTTACTGATGCCATGCTTGCACTCAATGACTCAGTATATATCAATAACATCAAAAAGTGCTTCAACTTCACACCTGATATCAAATATCAATTAGTAAACAGTTTTTAAAAGCTCCCACACTTCTGATTATATATAGATAAGCAGAGGTCATAATGCTGGCATTATTGCATTGCTAGAATAGTAGAAGGAGGCAAGTGTGCACAATATTCTCACAGTTCTGGGTTTGTGTCAACTGCAGCACAGCTGTCTTAACAGCACCCCCGCCCTTCCCCTGTTTCCCTGCTGGACGAGGAGGAGGTGTGTGTGTGTGTGTGTGTGGGGGGGGGAAAAGGTATGACGGGACAACTATAAAATAGTTGTCCCGTCATACCTTTGCTTAGATGTCATCGTACCACCTCTTTGCTCTCAAATCTACTGACTAATTATTGTTACTAACTATTATTAAAATTATTGTGCCTCATTATTCAAGATGCTGAAAAACAACACTGGACACATGCTCTGTTTTGGAATGAAGCTCTGGCCCATTATCTGTTAGTGGTGTTTGTGAGAGTGTGAAGTGAAGTTCAGTCGACTCACTTTTTGTCATGAAAAAGAGAGGTGTGGTGTGTGTGTGTGTGTGTGTGTGTGTGTGTGTGTGTGTGTGTGTGTGTGTGTGTGTGTGTGTGTGTGTATAAGAATAAGAGGACACATTTAGGCAGTCTTTTCTATTTTTAATCAGCCCAGTTTGATGTCTATTCTTGAGCTTCTCCCTGATAGTTAGTGAGAAAATGAGTCTCCCTTTCTGGAACAGTGTCTCTTGGCTCCAGGCAGCGTGATGATGATGGGTGACACAAAGGATCCTGTGTGTCAATTGGCTGTGATGCAGCAGAGTGAAGAACAGCACACAGGCGCTGGAGTCGGACTCTCCTCCACCCATCTGGTTTGGAGGAGCACTGTATTACTTCCTCATGCTATCTCAGTTTAAGGGCGTGTGGATTACAGAGCTCATGCAGATGTTTTTCAGCACACTGCACGTGTTGACCGGCCTGAGGTTGCATTACACATTAATCACATACAAAAGACAATTTCATCATCTACACCATAATTAATGAGCAGTCAGTGTTTAACCATGCACTTTAAAGGTTTATTCAGTTATTTATGAGGACTTTAACTGTTTTTCCTTAGTGTATGTTGTCTGCACAGCTATGAGTTTTCTTCTACTATTAGCACCATCTGTTGGCAGAAACTGCCCTCATATTGTCTCGGTGCTTGCAGTATGTACACCACATGTTCAGTAATGAATGTTTACAGTCACCAGAATCAGCTGTAACATGTATATGATGACAGATTACACAGACACCAGTGCTTCATTGTGAGCTGTCCTCATTGTATTGATCTTCTCTGTATTCCCCTGTAGGTCTAGCCTAATTAGTCAGCCACAAGAAGTGTATGGCTTCACTGTTTTAATTATTTTTCACATTTATGAGGGAGAGAATACCAGAGAAACTGGGAAATAGATTCTAAATGATTTGACTGGGAGAGCTATGGGGGACTATGGGTACTTGCCGGCGGGGTGGGGGTGAGGGGTGTTGACATAGAATAGTAGAGCTCCCCCTTCTAATCCCTTCTACAACCCCTCTGGGGCCTGGCTCTACCACACTGGGCACAGACCTGCTACCAGCTGTGAGTCACATTAATTAGCTTGACTTATCTTGGTCAAAGCTGAAGGAAGCCTTAAGAGTGGCCCGGTTTTGTCTTTTACAGTCCAGCTGCTAGAGGCACAAGAAAGATGTCAGAAAAGTAGTATTATTTAATTTGTAGTATTTATAAATTATATAAATATATATGAAGGCCTACAGGGTTTCAAGGGTCAGTTTATTTAACTATAATTTAATGTCTCTGACTCCATTACCCACATGTTTGGAATATTGGTTAATAATGAATTTATTAGTTAAATAATTGTATTTGTACTTGAGTGTGTGTTCTTAGAGTAAACGATAAAAGCTCCCATGATGCATGTAATGATCGAGGATTTATTGCAGATTAAAAAAGTCAAAGAATGTTAAAAACTATGAAGATATAATATCCAGTATTTAAAAATCTAATCATGCATTGAGGCCAAATTCAAGAACATTCATGAGTCAGACACTGACTCATGAATGTACTTAAAGTATCAGATTTCAGGTGAACAGGTTGAACTCCTTGATCCTTACACAGAGTCACACTAAGGATGAGGATCACATCATATTAATGAATAATCAAACTTGCTTCTATTAAGTGATTTGAATATTTAATGGCACCCTTACTGTTAACCCTATCCCATCAACTTCAGCATTACCATTTTTATTTGGCCTGAGTGTTGGAGGCCACCCTGCGCATTACACTGGAGCTCCACTGTGTAAACAGACAGCAGCATGAAAGGCCATGAGGGGCCCCTGCATGCCTGTGGGAGTATAGGGCGTACTTCATGGTTTATGCTTGAAAAAGAGCCATAATCTTCCACCTAATCTAGGGCTTGGTGTGGAATTCCCCTCACATAGAGGGGAAACACTTTTGGGAGAGCTGGTATTACTATGTTGGCTTTAGTTTTAAAAATTGGATGAGCTACATAAACATATGGATTGTCAATTTCAGTCATGCTTTATTTTTCCACTTTTCTGATTGTACTAAGTTTTAATAGTTGTTGTTACAGTACAAGTAAGATGAAATTCTGTGATAATCAGTTATACCCTTAGATTAATGGGTTAATTGAACAGACTTAATATGTATGCACAGTTAATAGTGGTTGTTGTTTGTTTTTCTGAGCAACTGTTACCCCCTACTGTTACAATGTCATCATTTGAATATGTCATCCACAATCAGAGGAAATACAGTAAATTACAATGACACTAATTTGTACACAGTAGGTGCTCACATCTGTAGGATGCTCTCAAGAGATAACATGTAAACATTTGTTTTATCCAATGTAATTTTATGTGTAACACTGTAAGCACCCTACACTGTACGTTAAATCATGCACAACAGAAAAAGGGCAGTGCTTGGGAGGAGATGCAAATTTCATGTATGTAGCTTTTTGCAGTTTACTGAGCTGTAAACTCCAAACATTCACATTTGTTTAAGTGCATTTAAAAAAACAAAAACAAAAACAAGCAAACAAATAAAAAAGCCCAATATTTGTGAAACTAATCCTCAGACTCTTCCATCACTCTCTCGTCTCTTTGTGTGACCCCTCTTGCCTTCACAGCTGTCATGTCTTTGCTGGTCCATGTCTGCCATCTACCTTCACAGCTGACAATTACACCAAAAGTCGACACTACTGAAAACATGGAATAGTGTATGATAATAAAGTGTATGAAAAAACACATTTTGTGCTAGGTTCACATTTTAGAAATACATTTATTCTGATCACATGTCAAAATAATGTCGAGTAATACATTAGGAAATAGTTTTCTTCCAAAAATATTTAAAAAAGGACAGCAATACAATGTATTGAATATTCTACACATGCCAGTACAAACTAACATTTTTATTCCACAGTCTCATTTTCATGTGGTATTAAGTTGATCACAAAAACTCAATCTTTTCTTCTGATATGCAGGATGTGGATGTCTGGACTGCTAAACTCTGAGTCTTGTTTGCTTGAAGGGATCTCTTCACAGCTGAAGTTTTGTTCCAGCAACTAAAAGATAACATAAAAAACAATGACTCACTCAGAGGGGATACCAGATACCTTAACCTCTTCACATGTGTCTTTACTTATTCATCTGTTAGCATTCAATTGTTAAGTTCTCACCTTAAAAAATTGCCTTTCTACTTCTGGGTTGACACCCTCAGTGCGTTGCTCATAGCAGCAAATAACGCAGGTCTCTGGTCCTGTGAGGAGCTTCAAAGTCTCCACCAGTGGAGCAATAGACTGTGTAGAAGTAAGGAATAAGGCTCGGTGAGAAATACAGCACTGAACTCCTGGTTTGAGCCATTTTACCACAATGACAGAGTTACAAATGATCAGACTGAAACCTCTAAATAATGTTTAGAGTACAATACCTGCTCATAATAGATGCAGTCTGCCATGAGGATATAGTGTGGAGGCGGCAGGAAGTCAGACACATCTTCACCCCTTAAAAAAAGGAAAAAACAATGTGTTGAACATATAACAGAATCAGATTTAGGTATATTGGCAAGTAGGTTTGCACATACTGGAATTTGCATTGTGGTAAGAAATGAAAGAAAGAAATGTACAATAAAAATATTCTAATTAGAGGGAACTGCTACAGGTTTTAATTTCAAATGAAGAAGAAGAATGAACGAAAATCAAGGAAATCTTAAGTTTTTGTATAAAAAAAGTGAAGTGGGTCATATTATAAGTTGCTTAAATTTGATTGCTTATCTATAGATAGTGTAGAATCTTAAATATTTCTTCATCATTATACATCCTAACAGTTATTTCTGTATGCTCAAACTTTCTGATTATTTCCGTGTTTATTTGGAGCAGATTTTCAATGTGGTCTCATATTTTTGGACCTCACTATGTATATGTATGTGTGTGTGTGTATACACTATCAAACATTTAATAGAAAATATAAGTACAAACCATTTCAGTACCTTGGCAGTTATGGATCCACTGCTAATGAGTTTTTGATTGTCTTTGATGTTCACCCTCAACAGTTGCTGCAAATCCTCCAGATCCGTCACAGTAACTTGAGCCCTAAGAGATTGAATCAAAGCAATAGACATGTGTTGGGTTTTGTACTGCATCAGTTCAGGTCAACTGGAAAACTTTGGTCATACAACAAATTCATACACATTATAATACTGAAGTAATAGGCAGTCAACTCACCCTAATGTCGCTGCCATTAAACCAGCTGCTCCTGTCCCAGCTCCTAACTCCACCACTCTCCTTTCAGCCCACACGTTGACTCCTGAGGAAGGATCATAAAACTGGTTTGTCTCCAGATACTTTGCCAGAACGATGGCTGCGTCCCAAACCACACAGCCAACATCACCGATATAACACTGATTCACTTTCAAGATAAGGCCATCGTTTTTCTCAATTTCTCTCACAAAATAGTTAGTATGATGACTATCTGCCGCCATGTTCATGCTGTTGCTGCTTCTACTTCCCCTGTAGTGTTTGTTGACTGGAAACTAGCTCAGAGGCGCACTACCGCCACCAACTGGACGGGAAGTGGAAACCTCCTGGAGATTCATCAGTTTCTTTATAAAATGCCACAGTGGGCTATATTTTGTTTGTTTGTTTGTTTTTTAATACAGAGACAATGAAACACATTAATTACCAAAAAAAAGAAGAAGAAAAATATTTTAAATGCAGCCCCGGCCATTTTACCAGGGATGAAAGCAAAATAAAATATTCAAACTGATTTTTTTTTTTATCCAGGCCAGGACAATATGTGTATTCTCCAGTTAACCATTACGGTATCTAACTTGGTCTGATTGTTTCCAGTACTATTGTAACTAGACTGTTATTACTTTTTATTTATATTTATTTAAAAAACCCTTATCAACCAAACTTTCGCGGGTCCTTGGCTGACATGCGCAGTTGCTATCTGCTATAGCTAATAGTACCTTGCCGTTATCATCGTTATTATTAGCATCTTAACGCGGGTTTAGAGGTGTTCAAATGAGCTGAGTGGTAGGTACAAGGTTTTAAAAATGTTTCGTAGTAGCACAGAGGAGGTGAGCACTGACAGTGCCTCACAGGTGATGTCTCCAGTGGAAAGAAGCGGACTCAATGATACTACCTCTTACGGCCCAGCTTCAGCTTCCTCTAATTCATCCCGCCAAACTATAGACGAAGGCAGTACCAGCTCCAGCCAGCGCTCAACACTTCCAACACTACCCGGAGCAGCCTCAGGTGATTTAATGGAAAGACAGAGTAGTTTAAGATAACATCAGGGGCCATTTACCAGGAACCACATGTAATGAAGTTAGTGGCATTATCTACTAGTCTGGTTAACCACTCGCTTCCACATCGTTTCACTTTGTGGGTAGCTTAAAATATTCAAGCAGACCACCAGTGGGTGCTAGCTTTGCTAATTACCTACCACAGCAGTCCAGAAAATGTGTTTAATTGGGTTGAGATCTAGTGACTGTAAAGGCCATAACGCGATCCACATCATTTTCATACTCATCAAACTATTCAGCAGGCCATTGTAATCTCCCTCAGGACGGTAATGTTTAATCATAGGATAAATGGACAAGCTGACCTAAAACATTCCAGTTAAATGCCTCCTACAGCATAACCAGCAAGCCCCCTCACTGTAGGGTTTTTCCCTTTTACCCCCTACTGTTACATGACCTCCTCCAACAGTCCTTATTGCTGCACCCTGTCATTGAAGACACAAGTTAGCACTGTCCATTATGTTCTGCACCTTGTTCAACCTCTTCTCTGTACAACCAACTCCAGGGACTTCAATTAGTATCATATAATGGCAAAGAACTTCTAATATTTTGTGTTGGCATAATGTAGGTCAGTTCCACAACAGCTACAGGTCAGGCAAGACAAATGCGTCACTCCTCACCTCAACTTCAGACAGCTCCTTCTTCTGCACACGTGGAGGAAAACAGAGACCCAGGAGGACACCCGGGTCTGCAAGAGCCATAGGCACACATTCTGCACGGACGCCACTGACTGATCACACTGGTATTTCAGCCTAAGATGATGTTTCAAGTAAAGTAGTTAAACAGCTAAGGCAAATTCTTTCATTATGATTTGTGTTTGTGCAGCAACAACTTGCTCCTCTGTAACCTCAACTTCCGGTGCATCTGTGATTGTGGCAGTGGTTGAAGGGCGTGGTTTGGCCAGGGGAGAGATTGGCATGGCCAGTATCAACTTGAAATACCCAGAGCTTATACTCTCTCAGTTTGCAGACACTGGGACTTATGCCAAGGTAACCAATAGATTGTCAAAACTATAAATGCCTCATAATACTTGTTACACTTATACAAGGCTGATATAATGGAAACTCAATTCTCAGTGATGTTTTACTCTACACCGAAGGTCATAACTAAGGTTCACATCTTGGTGCCAATGGAAATACTCATGCCAGACACAGCCAGTGAGAAGGGAAAAGGGACAAAGCTGTTCAACCTCATCACTGAGAACTTCCCGGTATGAATTCAGAAATAGCTGTAAAACACATACATCCTTCAAACATACATTTTAAAGGCAAGAACTGCTTACTCACTTACTCCCCCTTCTCTTTGTTAGTTTAGTTTGTTTATCCTTGTCAACTGTGAGTGTGAGGTAATATTTACATTTTTGATAATCTTTTGTCAGGGTGTGGCATTCACTGCAATCCAAAGGAAGTATTTTAATGAGACTAAAGGACTAGAGTACATTCAACAGCTGTGTGCTTCAGAGTTCGGCACTGTCCTCATGGAAGTGCAAAATAAGTATGTCAATGATATATAGAACTAAATATGCTGCAACATTGAACACTTTTTATCTCAAAATGTCATGATTTGTTTAGGTATTATTGCCTAGCAGCTGCGGCTGCTTTGCTGAAGTACTTAGAGTTCATTCAGAGCTCTGTCTATGCTGGCAAGTCTCTCAAAGTGACCTTCAAAGGCAGTGAACAGACAGCAATGATAGACTCAGCATCTGCCACTAACATGGAGCTGGTGGTCAATAATAAAGATCACAGGTAAGCAATTCAGAGCACCATCTTTGTATGTGGCAAATGTGTAACGGAGGCCAGTGGTAGCTGTGCGGTAGAACGTGAAGCTTCCCTCTCGATACTTCAAGAGCGCCCTCAGTCAGTTGGCTGAGAGCTCGGGCTTTTAGCTGGCTGGCTAGGGCGTTTGTCTCCCGTCCCGGAGTTTGACGTGAGGTATGTGAGTTCGAGCCCAGCTGTGGGCGAGTGTAGAGCTCAGAGTACCTCTGTCACACATGCACAATCATGGATGTTTTTGGTGTATCTGTCTTTTTGCACAGGAGCGAGCACACTCTTTTAGGAGTACTAAACCACACAAAAACACCTGGTGGTGCAAGAAGGTTGCGCTCTAATATTCTGGAGCCACTGGTTGATGTGGATACCATCAACATACGCTTGGATGCAATACAAGAGCTGCTGCAGGATGAGGAGCTCTTCTTTGGCTTGAAGGATGGTGAGGAGCAAATCAGACTGAACGTTGTGCAAACTGATAAGAGCATACATAATATGATCATATTTGTTCTTTTGCCTCCCTTAGCCATAGGTCATTTCCTTGACATCGACCACCTGCTCTCTGCTCTTGTCCAAATCCCAAAACAGGAAACGGTATTTAAAGTATTTTTCTGACTTATGATTATGTATGATATGATTGTATTACTATGGAGAGTCCAGGCTTTATGTCAGTGAGTATCATTTGTATGCACTTTAAAATGCCTGAAACGGCTCATGTATGAAATATTAGTGTTTTTGTACACTTTTTGGTTCTGTTTCTTTATGTCTTTAGGTTCAAGTTACTGAAGCAAAGATTACACACATCATCCAGCTCAAACACACATTGGATCTTATTCCACAGTTAAGGGTGCATGTCTTTTAGTTTAAATGAAACTTGTTCACATTATCCTACAGTTAATCATAATGCAGTTAAAACATTTGAAGCATTACTCTTTATGTGCAGACGGTGCTGAAAAACTGCAGCACAGGTCTACTCAAGGCATACAGCACCTCACTGGAAGACAGCAGGTACTAAACCTTGTGCTAAATCAAATGTATTCCTTTTGTTGAAATAAATATACCACAGTTTGCTTTTTACTTTATTTGTTTATGTGCACCCTTAGATTCAACATTATCTTAGAGCAGATGAAGACCGTAATTAATGATGATACTACTTACCTGAAGGGGAGCTTGAACATGCGCACCCAGAAGTGTTATGCCGTGCGCCCAAACATCAATGAGTTCCTGGACATTGCCCGGAGAGCTTACACCGAGATTGTTGATGACATTGCAGGTGTTTGTTCTGGCTGTTCGGTTCATATATGTAAGAAGTGTTCTTAGCGCAAGGTATATGGACTGTTGATGTGTTCTATAGGACTAGTGAATCAGATGGAGGAGAAATATGGCTTTCCGCTGCAGACCAGCTTCAGCACAGCTCGAGGTTTCTTTATCCAGATGAAGCTTGAAGGAGTAGTCTTGCCTGAAGGGAAACTCCCCTCAGAATTCATCAAGGTATAGTCAGCGCTAAAGACAGGAGACAACATATGGATAAATTTAGGAAACCATTTTGAATATTTTAATGTACTTCACAATCATTTTCTTCTGAGAAATCTAAAAGATGTAGTAATAAGAGCATTATGGAAAGGAGAGAAGTGATTTCTTAGGAACATCATTTAGAGATTTTAAAAAAGACTGAAATGAATAGCCATCATTATTATTATCATCTGTAACTATAATAGGAATAAAATGGTGCAGCCACCTGTGTTTGTCTGGTGACATGTATTAGCATTGATTTGCATGCTAACTTTGTTTTTTCTGTGTTGCTGTGTATATGTGTGAACATCTGTCACCTCAGGTAACCAAGTACAAGGACAACTATTGCTTCACTACAGCGAATATGATGAAGATGAATGACCGCTGTGATGAGGCCCTGAAGGAGATCTATCACATGTCCTATGTGTGAGTGCATCATGATCCTATGGCTTAAAACCACCTTTAATATACTAAACAAAAGTCATTACTCCTCACTTAATGGTAAATGAAAGATTGCTTTGTATAATGTGAATGTCATTCTTCAAATTAGTTGCTTTAATACATAAAATTGTTTATTTTATTTTTTCTCCATAGACAGTTTTGTTCAATTTGGTACATGTTATCATTTATTGATATATAAGGGACTTGTTACAGTACTGTGATGATTATCCTTTAACAGACTACAAACATAATTCTAGACCTAAGTAGTGGACCTTAACAACCAATTAGTTAACTAATTTGTGAATAGGGTACAGTGCAAGTTTGTATAAACTCTTTCTAAGCAAATTTTAATGTTATTACCTGCTTATTCTGAGCAATTGTATTTATTATTCTTCATCCACTAGAGGGTGCTGTTTGTTACATATAAATTTCCTCCCTGTTTTGTGCTTGCAACACCTGTCTCCATACAGGGTGATCTGTCAACTGCTCGGCACTGTTCATGAGCATATTCATTGCCTTTACAAACTCTCTGATGCTGTGTCTATGCTGGACATGTTGCTATCACTGGCAAATGCATGCACCCTCTCAGACTATGGTAAGTAAGTATGAATCACTTTTGATTTTCGTCCACAAGTCAGTCAGGCTGTCAAATCAACCTTGAATCTTTGATTTGATCTGTTGTCTGAGGCAGTACTGGGAATATATAGGGCAGTGCCCAGCCAGTGTCACACATGAAAGCCAGAAAGTGCTCCCCTGAACTGGCAGCTCTGCTAGCCTCAGTTCTTTTTTGTATGGGTCATGGGCATTACCAGTCCAATCAGCCATGTGGGTGGTGAGCGCTGGCCCTCAGCTGTCTGAAAGCATCGCTCCATAGACACGTGCTGACTGCCTGCCCCCATCTATCCCAGCCAGCTTGTACTCAGATTACCCTTGTTACATAAGCATGTACTGGTGTGCTGTATCTACCATGACAATTCTCCCCACCAGAGGTGCTAGATGACTAACGACTGCACACAACTCTCTTAGAAGTCAGTTTTGATTATATGTGACACACCCTCAGTTCCCCAACCAACAATCTATTATATAAGAAATTTAGTTTATACATTATACTATACAATTTTAATGTGAACTATAGTGTACAGGGTTAGTAACAAATCACTGATTCACAGTTAACTGACTATGGATTTTCCAAACATACACTTCATATCATGAATTCATATCTGCAAAATACCAACAAATCAAGGTATTTTTGATTGTTGTTGCTTCTTTTCTGCTGTGTCTGCCAGTGCGTCCAGAGTTCACAGACACACTGGCTATCAAGCAGGGTCGTCACCCCGTTCTGGAGCGACTGACTGGACAGCAGCCTGTGTCAAACAATAGCTACATCTCCGAGGGCAGCAACTTTGTCATCATCACTGGGCCCAACATGAGTGGTAAATCCACCTATCTCAAACAGGTGGCACTGTGTCAGATCATGGCCCAGATAGGTCAGAAGCAAACTTATAACCTCACATGAATTTTGGAATGTAAAGCTACACGGTGCTGTGCATAGATTTGAGTTTTGACTAAATCCCATTATTATTCCAGGCTCTTTTGTCCCTGCTGAGTATGCCTCTTTCCGTGTTGCCGATCAGATTTTTACCAGAATTGGTGTGGATGACGATTTTGAAACTAACTCTTCCACCTTCATGTTAGAAATGAAGGAGGTATGTTTCATTCATGCTACCGTTGATTACATCCCTAATTTTAACTATATTTGGGTTTAAAATACATCATTACATTATGATTGACTGTATCTTTACTTCCCTGAAGATCTCGTATATAATCCACAATGCAAGTGACAGATCCCTCATCATCATAGATGAGCTGGGACGTGGTACCAGTGCTGAGGAAGGCATTGGTATCTGCCATGCAGTCTGTGAGTTCCTCCTTAGCCTCAAGGTACAGTGTGCACCAATACAGTCACTGCCACACCTTTGTCTGTAATGAAAACTGCTTCTATCAGGTTACTACCAGCTATATTAAACATTGTACTTGCTGATGTCTTTTCCAGTACACCTCTTAAGTCAATACTAAAGCAGTAAAATAAATACTGGAATTACGTGTGCTATCTATTGTTATAATCTTTAAGGTGTGTACTGTTTTCCTGTTGTTCACAGGCGTTCACCCTGTTTGCCACACACTATCTTGAGCTGTGCCAACTAGAGTCTCTTTATCCCAATGTGGAGAACCAGCACATGGAGGTTAAGCACACACGCAGTGATGATACTGGTGCTGAAAGTGTGGTGTATACACACCTGCTGAGTCATGGATACTCTGAAGAAAGACATTATGGTACAGAGACTGAAATCTCAGTAAAATTGATCATGAAAAATGGTTACAGATCTTATTTGTACTTTTCTAGGTCTGAGAGCAGCAGAAATGACATCACTTCCTTCAAGCATAATTCAAGAGGCAAAGACAATTGCCTCTAAAGTCAGCCAGCAGCTTTTGGTATGGCTCATGAAGATCGTAACATCTTTTTGTGCTATGGTATTTAGTTACTCAGCTTGATCTGCATGTGTCACATAAAGTACATTTTAATTAGAGCTTTTATAACATGTTTAACATTATGAGAGAGATTGCGACAGGAAAATGTCATCAGAAATAACATCTGATGACATATATCACAAATATGTTTGTGTCCCTTACATAATGTTTTATATCAATTGAGTGCTGTATACACACACACACACACACACAATACTCAAGTTGTGTTTTGT
>JANJYP010067036.1:0-14148 GCA_024605115.1 Rastrelliger brachysoma
CACACACAGCAGGTACACACATACACATGGACAGATACCAAAAGCACACATATAAAGGAGACAATTTGCCTTCAAGAATGAATATTTCTTGAGTTAAATTCTCACCTGCTTTTCCTGGCTCTCTTGTGGTAGGTCTCTCTTGTTTTGATCCTGAAAAGTGATAAGTCGAAATTAATTAAAATTTCACTGCAACACACTTTTTTCATCACAAATCTTTGGCATCTGACATACTTCAAAAAAACCCAGCTTCATTCTGTGGCACAAGAACAAACAGCAGTCAGACTTAAGGAGAGAACCACAGTGGAAAACTGCACTTTTTCTTTATTTTTAAATGTCATTCATTGATGTACAGTGGCTAACACACACACACACACACACACACACACACACACACACACACACACACACACACACACACACACACACACACACACACACANTCCTATACATTTTAACTATTAAAGTACAGCTGCTAGTTACATTACTTATAACAATGCCACCATCACTACAGCTACTTCTGGAGCTTTCAATCGAAACAGCAGCAACTACCAAGGCAGCCCCACGGAGACGCACAAGGAGGACATGTGGCATTGGTTATTTGATTGTTTGGCAGACGCCATCCTCCAAGAACACTTACATTCCTTACAGTTTAACTTTGTTGCTCAACTCTGCAAGCAGGGATTTTCTACTAGGCTTATTTACACCACAGCCCCATGCCTTGAGCAATGCACAGTCCTCGGGTGGCCCTCAGACTCTGTGGCTGTTGGTCCAGTCACTGACCACTGTTCCACAGGGCTACAGATTATACCCCCCACAAACATGGAATGTCATGCTTGAATTGGATTTATCATCATTGCCTCACAAAATTACAGAAACCACATTCTGGTACAAATCAGTCATTTTAGTTGTTGGGCTCATTACGAGAGTCCTGTGCAAGTGCACTGGATTGCAAACACAGTATACATGAGTGCATAATCATTGACAGCAGCTCATTATAAAAAAGGATTGTACCCACCTTGGCATCGTGGTTTTTTATTGGCCACTGCTGACCCACTGATAGGTCGGCCATTAGGGGTGACACACCAACAGTATCCAGTGTAGCTGTGACATTGAACCTAATCAACACAGATGTAAAGATCACGTTAGCACAAGAAAACTCATCAACAGATCATTTTGGGCAGGTGTACAAAATTCATTGTGTGACTTAATGAATCCTTCCCAAACTTCAGTCATGTTATTTTATTGTTACCTCGCTATATGTGCCATCAGGGTTGCACACAGGCACAAAGACCTGTGGGAAGAGCTTCTTGGCCTGCTGCTCTGTGTACTTCTTTTCTGCTACACATCTGGATGTATCTGAGGAGCACCACAAATCATCACAATCACTACACATCACAGACAGCCATGATTCAACCCACAGCTCAACTGTTTTCTTATGGTGTACAAATACAAAACCGACACACTCAAAAAGTCAGTGGAAGATGTTGAATATCATGGATTATGAGGAATGAAAGCAAAATGCAGAGGGAGAGAGGGAGACGTAGGGGAAACAATTCAAGACATTTCGGAAGCGGCAGATACTTGTGTGGCTGGGAATAGAACCAACACCCCCGGTCTTATTAGGAGCACATCAGGCAGGCCTGGTGGTAAAGTCATTACTGAGCGAGGAAGCTTGTGCTGCTCCTGTAGAACATTCCAGGCACCCAAGAAAAGGGCTGATGCACAGGGAAAACCTGACCCTTCCTTAATGTCTCTCGGCCTGCCTCTTTCTCCTCCTAAACCCCGACCTTCTTCTCAGTTCAGTCTGAACTATCCTAGGAGTGTTTGTCGATATAAATGTGGGTCAGCAACTTTTCACCTGTATGCACCTCAAGTCTTTTCACATCTGTCCGTCAGAGACATGGATCATCTTGTCATTACACAGCTGCTTCATCTCTTCTGACTAACAACACCAGCTGTGCATATTCTCAGAGATGCGTTCAATGGTAACTTGGTGTGACACATGAGCTGCCATGCAGTGGCCGTCTGGCTGGCAGGTTCAAATCACATTAAAACAATGACTCATCCTAAGCTTAAAAACGTCCACCAGTTTGGTCAGGAGGCTGCTGGCATGTCTTACAGTGAATTGTCCATTAGACACATGCAGGGGAATGTGCACTGGTTTCTCTCTGTCTTGTAGTGCATGTTTTGTGTGTGTGTGTGTGTGTGTGTGTGTGTGTGTGTGTGTGTGTGTGTGTGTGTGTGTGTGTGTGTGTGTGTGTGTGTGTGTGTGTGTGTGTGTCACTGTTACTAGTGGGAAGAAGGGGCAAGACACTGGATATTCCGGATGGGGGAAGACAGTGAGTTCAGGAGCTCTAAACTTAGCTCCACTGGAAAAACCCAAAACCATCGTCGTTCTCCAGGGGGCTCCGACCAAAAAGCTGACTGGAAAAAATGACAGGACACTTGAATCACATGTGCACAGTGATAGAAAACAAATGTGGTGCCAGTCTCACCATCCTTAAACACAATCCCATCTCTGTGTTTTTAGGCCAGACCAGTTCTCTGGTTTATTTCTGCTGCTGACTAGGCTATTGCTGCTGTGTCTTTCACCCCAGCCGTCCAGAAGCAGAGGGGGGTCCGAACCCTTATAGACCCAATGTTATTGACGCATACAATACGACTTTCATGGACTCTCGTCCCTTTCAGCTTCCTAGCTGGAATCCTCTATTCTGTGTCCCGGCGCTGTCCACCACATCCAGATGTCCTCTTAGAGACGTTGCCATAGAGACCCAGTACGGGCATAAAATTGTGGAATGCTTTTCCATCATACGAGACTTCTTTTTAAGCAAACCCTGTCGCTCACGCTCTCTGCATTAGTGATCTAATATTGTAATGTGTAAGAATGAGGCATTGTCCCCAGTCTGTACGGTGATGAACTGGCAGTATAGAGTTAGTGAATGGGGCGGGGGTTTGGGGCAATGGGGTGTGTGGGTTCTTCCCTCCAACACTGACTAACAATGGGGGTGTCTGTGAGTTGCATGACCTCACTGGCTTTCCTTCCCCTTTTGCTTTTCATCTCTACTCCTCCATTGGTCAAATATGTACAGCTTTACATCTAGTATGGTGAAAATGAGACCATTAATTCTTGTCAAGATATTTCATTCCAGTGGCCTTGCCTCTGCATAATGCATTTGATTTCAGAGGGTGTGAGACACTTCTAATCAATCAGGGATACATGTATGTCATGTAAGTGTGCGGATATAAAGTATGATAAATATACTTGAAGCAAAATCAAAGTGTGTATTTTGACCAATTAACGTAAATTTCCTTCACTGCTGCAGCCAGACAGAAGCAAAATCCCCCCCTCCTGCCCACCACTGCAACCTCCACCCACTCTCACCATGTCAACCCCACTTGTCCTTCCAGCACTCAAAGAATCAATTATGCTGAAATGAATTTAACCCACAAGTTTCTTCTGTGACCCCCTCTGCGCATTTGAGAGCGCCAGGCGGCGCTGAAGCGTGACTCATGACCTGACCTTTGCATGGCCCTCGGATGACCTCCAGCTGGGGGTCGCGGCACTTGGCTCTGAGGAACTCGCAGCGAGATGTGAAGGTCCTGCCATCAGAGGCGCACAGCGGCTTGCGAGGAGTTCCGCTGCATTCCATGTTGCACTCCTTATCCTGATCCACCCGCAGGAACTGAAATAGCGAGAAAATCAAAAGATAATCAGAGAAGTAATTTGCTAATTGCCACAACAACAGGTGTAATACTGAAGGGATTTATAATATTTCAGGGTTTGGCATTTACACCAAATAGGATGCGTGCCCACTGCCAAGACATACAAAGAGTTAATTCTACTTCAGAATGTCTATCAATAGTTGATGAGCATGAGCAATATCCTTTCATAAATATGCTACAAAGCACTGATAAACACACAAAGAAAATGCAGTGTCATTACCAGCCTGTCAGGGAGCAATCACACTTTGTCTTTGTCTAAAGGGTAGGACAGGACTAACTGACACTTCCTCACTTCTTTGTCTGTGCCAACACCTGCGCGGGTATTCACCTGGAATCGCTCCTGAGGATGTTTTACACAGCTATGAAAAGAGAAACAAGACAACGCAGACTCCTGGCTGAACGCATCACATCACCTGTGTCAATGCCACCATTGTATCTGCCAACGTGGTATGAAACCCCCTCGCCAGGCCACACAATGGGGCGGTGGTGGCGTTGAGGAGGGGTGGCAACAAGCTGTGACTGCTACAATGAATGAAAAGATAAACTAGATGTCAGGGAGCTTTGTGCTGCTACAGTGTGAGTGTTGGGTTTTCATAAAGTTTGCGTGATTCATTCACTTGGGCGGAATAATGACATGGGTTGAGAGGGAAAAAAACAAGCTAATATTCCCATGTCGATGCAGGTGCTCTCTTCAGTCACTCATATCCATAGATAAACACCACCCTGAAGCCTTTTTGTCTTCTCTTAAAATGAAAATATTTGCATGTTTGAGGCACTGTAACTGTTCATTCACTTTTGCTCTTTTGTTTTGTGATCTGTGTGCTTTTGTTCAGTTTTTAGTGGGTGCATGAATGTTCCAAAATCAGTCTGAATGCGACACCACACACACACACACACACACATACACACACACACACACACACACACACATACATACAGATTAAAGACTTTCTCTCTCGCCTCACACACACTTATCAATCTTAAGCACAAAGCAGAGAGTCAAAGCTTCCATCACTTACAGGTAAGCCATATAAATCTGTTCTTTCAAAAGAAAGGGCACGGCAAGCCACAGAGCAAAGAAGAAAATACACACATCCGTGAAGAGGGCGGGATGATCAGCAGTAAAAAGAAATTTGTTGTGTCTGACATCTTACAAATGAAGTGAGAGATGAGGTGGTGGCAGCCCCCCCAACTTCAGATGAGCAGGGCTGCAGGGCTGCCTGGGCTGTGCTGCACCTGGAAGAGGGTTGGCAGTGAAGGCAGCATCGCCCTGAGCCAGAAGGGGGTGGGGGGTTGGTGGTGGTTGGGGAGGTAGTGGGGTTACAGCCCACTCTGTCAACCCTGTTCATAAATCTTCCCATGGGGGATCAGAGAGGAGAGGCCCGTTCAAACACATCGGAAGAGAAGCCGCAAGGGAGGGGAAGATGAGTCTTTTTTGGATTGAATGAAATTTTTCAAAAACCAAAATTATTTTTTTACAAGCTCTTTCTTCCCTTACTTCTTTTTCTTTCTTTTTTTTTAAATGATGTGTTATCAGGTGGAGAAGCCAAAATGAGTCCTGACGTCGCAGAACAGGAGAGCTGTTTGCTTCATAAGAACAGCGTGAGTCCAAGTCTCAACGCTCATCCTTCATTCTTTTAGACAGAAATATAGAGAGTGCTCTCCTTTGGGAATAACTGCACATGAGTGAATGTTGCCTGTTTCCAGGAGTTGAAGGGAACTCATGAAGCATTGCCTTCAATTCGACAAAGCCAAGACTTTTAGTACAGTAATCCACAGCTGTGATTCTCAGCCTGGGGGGAAGGTAAACCTGAGGGGTCTCGAGATAATTTTTAAAACATTTTTTCCAGCATTTTCCCGTGAAAGACATGTCTATCTAGAGAATTCGCTGCGGCTTTGATGCAATTGGGATGCTTTCTCATTTTCACTATAGAGAGGTTGGTTGGTAGACTTCAGACTAAATTTATTCAAATGGTTTAAATCAGATTCATTGGCCCTCATCAACTTGGCACCTGTTGTTTAATGGGACAATGAACAACAGTTATACCATCTGAACAGATTAGTATATTCTAGTTCTCATTCCCCTGCTGTTTATTTCTTTGGTTGAACTAGTGGTCAAACATCCCCCCCCCACCCCTCCTTGTTAGTGTCTTTGAGTTTCTTGGATCGTTTGCATCACTGAATCTGACTGACAGTCTCCCGTCGGTACCCTTGCTCCCTCTCTTTCTATCCTCCCTACACCAGCTATGGGACATCCCTCTGCAGCGGTGACCTCTTCTCACCCTCCGCTCAATTTTTCACAGCTCATCCTCCTCCCTCCCCCACACTCCCTCATCCCTCCCCACCTCCACATAAAGTCCAGCAGACATGACAGGCTACTCATAAGGACGGTTTTTAGCGCAGACCGCCGCAACAGCCAGTAACCTCTCCGATAATGTCTGAGTGCGTCCAGCCATGCTTCAGTGGTGGGCTGCCAACCTCGCCACAACCCACGCCGGCCACCCCAGCGCCCACACCACACCACCATTATAAGCATCGGTCCCAGCCAGCCAGCAGACTGACAACCCAAACAGATTCATTCAGTGGCTCAGCATCCTGCTAGATGTCCACTGTATACCACACAGCAGAGCGCCAAGTGCCTGCTAGTTTTTTTTTTTTTTTTTTACGATGAAGCTCCAAGAACTCAGCATTGAGAACAGTTAGCCATGAAATCAGCCACCCATGAAATCCACCACCCAGATTCACTATCAGACATCCAAGTGTTTATTTCATTCAGTGTTGGCCCCTTACTGAAGAACAAGATAAAATAAGATGTGGAAGGCAGTGAGACGAAGAAGTTTCAGAGACTAATGGTGTGTTGAGGACCTCTTCCTCTTGTGTACTCCTAATGGTAGTTAGCTGTCTGCTGCGGATCTCTGTACGTTTGGCCTGTGGTGATGGATGGGCAAGGCCGAGTCAGAGCACCGACACTCCCCTGATGTCTCATTCCTCCCTCTTTCAAGCCGGCACCCTCACCGTGCACAGCAACGCAGCACAGAGAGTGATGGATTGCTTTGGCTACATTCAACCCAAGTTCCCACCTTGATTTATCATAAAAGGAGATTCATACAAGACAGAACACATATTGTGACTCAAATCCATTTATTGCTTAAATCCTCTTCTTGTCTACTTCCAAGACAGCTGTATCTCACTTTCTCTGTTTTTTTATATCTCCTTACATTGATCTCTTTTTTCCCCTTCTTTTGAGCATGATCTGTCTTAGAGGATGCTTTTTTGCATCTGTTCAAATAATACAAGAGGCTAGCAAATGAGACAGGCGAGAGAGGGTGAGACAGGCGGAGTGTCAGGGAAATTTTTTTTCCAAGACCAACCAGCATACAAATCAAATCCTATTACCTCCCCCTTGCTCTGCGGCATTGTGGGATTGAATGGAGTACGAAGGAGGCGAGCCTCCAGCAGAGAGCACATTGTAGGCTGATAAGGGCCTTCTGGGCTGGGAGGCCCCTGCTTCCAGCACCCCAAGAGGCCCCTCACACCACGGCCCCACAGGGTCAATGGGAGCCCCAGCTGAGAGCCGAGACAAACGTGTTAAATGGCCTTGGCGGGAGTTTCCTGCGTAGACGCTAGGATGCAAAGGGGATCATTAGTTTCCAGCATGGTGGAAAGGGAAGAAAGTGACAGCCTTTAACCAGGCTACTAACTCAATCAAAGGAAAAGGCATTTAATTGCTGTGAAAGATGTTAAAAAGGAAAGAGAGATGGTGTGAAAGGCCACTGGTAGTCATGCAACAATAAAGAAGTCTCTCTGGGCAGGTGCACAATTTTATGAAAGCATGGGGGGCAATGGAGCCCATATGTTTTGAGAAAGAGGCAGCCAATGTTCTGTGCGCCCTCATCTTTTCACACACTATTTCATACTTCCATAAACCATGGAAAAAATTCAGGCTCATGAATAACCTGGGCAAATATCCCATATATTTAACTGCCTGTTCGACCTCAAGTATGCACAAAATATCGCGTGGAGACATTTTCTTGAAACCAACTATAACCTCTCCTGTGTCATTCAAACAATAAGCCATTAATCACTCATAAAATCCTCTAGAAGTAGAAGCCCAGTGCTCCATGTGCTATTCCAATAGAGGAGGTTTAATGAACCACAGTACAGTCATGTCCAGAGCATGGTGGATGCTGTCATATCCAAATACATTACACATACACAGCTGCATCTGTGTGCCCTTATCATCAATTTTTGGGTAAATATTAATGTCACTACTGTAAATATTCTCTGTGTGTGCATCATTTGGAAAATTCAGGGGAGCATCTGTTCAGTGCAACACTTCCTCCCACATTCCACACCTCCATAGTGCCGTCAGGGAGAAAGGATCTCCGACCCTTCACCTGCAGGTTAACAACTCATGGCCATTTGTCTCCAATTGGATATTAAAGCATCTTCACCGGGGCTGTAAATAAGAGTGCTGGGGGAGGCGGCTGTCACATCAACCTCTAAATCAAGGGGGGATGCCTCTGACAGTGCACATTCCGCTGTCCATTATTCCTCCTTTAGCCCTGTACTTGCATTTGATCATGGAATTAACCTCATCTGGCAGTAAAGCTGCACTTTCTCCTGCAAATCAGGGGAAAATGGATAGGATGCACTGCTCTCCTTCTGCTGCCCTGCTGCTGTAAACAATGCCATGTGCTTCAGTGTAGTAGAAGTGCTGACAGTGGCAGTATCTGGAATAAGTAGAGTGAACAGAACAGAGTGGGGGGATAGGCAGGTAGAGGCACTAAAAGCAACCCATTTGTTGGTTCCCAGTGTTGCAGCTAACAGACCAGTCAACTCCTCACAGACGAGCCAACAACTCTGATATCTCAGACATACTGTACAGACACCCTGCAACACAGGGACATTGAGTTCATGAAGCTCAGGGTGATACAGTGGTCTGGTATTTCAGTGCAAACTTCTCTAGTTAATGACTTGCTGAGTTTTTGTCCAATCCTAAATTGAACCTGAATTTCTATTAATTATGAAACTTAACAGTAAATAGTGAAAACCTCTTCTTTTGGATACAGATTACAACTTCACATCATATAGTCAGACTTGGCCACAATGCAGTAGAAACTGATTCAGATTAATCTGTGTTTTCTATTTTCAGTATCAGTTTATGATTATTAAAGGGAAAGCTCACAACACGAACACACAAAAAGGACTAAAAAGAGGCTTGCATACTGACTTAAAAAAGACGTGCTTCATTGCTGTAAAATACCAGTGTGTGTATTCTCTTAGTGTTTCCAACCATTACGCATGAAGCGCACATGCAAATATTTGGCTTTTAAAACTATCTTTTACACAGTGGATGTGATAAGTGTTGATGGAAGTATGTGGCTTTTCCTACCGTGAGTGCGGAGTACTTTTGAGCGCGACTAGCGCTCAGCAGACAGATGAAGACCAGCAGCGGACAGACGCGCATCCTGACGCAGCGTGGCAATAAACTCTCCAAATTACGCACGGTCCAAAAGTCACTCTGCGTTACTTGTACCTTACCAAAGCACAGACAGTGTCTTTGGAAGATGTTGACAATGTTTAAAAATCCAAAGTAGTCCGTCCGAAAAAATCTGAGTGTTGGAGAAGAGGGTGCTGGTTTATTTCTCTTCGTCTCCTTGGTTTCGTCTGCCAAACCGTTTGTGTAGACACTCTCCTTATTTCTGGCAGTGCGATAAACCCCCCGTGTCCCTGACCTTTTCCCCTCCCTCGGTGTCTCTTCTCCCTTTCTCCAATTCGACTTCTTTTTCTCCACACCCCCTCCCACCACACTTGACGACTATGTCCCTTATCGGATGCAGGCAGTTCCCTTGCTGGTAGGTAGGTAGGTAGGTGTACGTTTTGAGGGACTCCGTCCGCTGCTGGTAGCAGAGGCAAACACGTCAGGTATTCTTGCCTTTCACCTTTTCCCCCTTTTCCTGTTCTTTCAAACAGACAACAAGTAATCCTTTTTTTCTTTTCCAGAGAAACTTGTTATGAGACTCGTTCGGCTAAGAAAGGAGGGGTTCAGACAGGCTACTGTCTGCTGGGAGGGTCAAGAGGAAGAATAAACTCAGTCTGCGCTCAGCTCAAACTCTCATACTGCCCACACATCTGATTGTAATCGTCATCCCTCTACAGCATTTTGCTCAACATATGTTGTTCTTAAATGTGCACCATGAACAGCCTTACATAGCACAATAGGCTACATAGACGAAAAAAAAAGATAGTATATCCTTGCTATAGTTTCTGAACGGGAAAATTAAATCCTATATTGCCGTAAAGGGAGGAAGCAGGGAGCATTGTCTATACTTTTAGACTTAATGCTGATGTCGGTGGGATAGGAGGTGGCTGTGAAGTGCTCCTCTTGGCGTGCCTCACTCTGACAAGTCATCTGAACCCTCATTGTTAACGGAGAGAGAGCGGCATCTTGCAACTATAACGCCACCAAGCGGTGCTTCCAATGAGTTACAAGTTCTCGTAGCACAGACAAACAAGTGGTTACAGATGTTACAGATGTTCAACAGTATAACAATCACTGTCAAAGATGTTACAGCACGAAATCCTACATACAAAGCTTGTCATATGGAAAACATCAATCACTGACGTGTCAAAATCACTATATGGGATAATTTAATGTCATGTCTATAAAAAAATGTCTTTATCCTTAATATCATCACCAAGGTTTGTGTAAACAAATGTGAAACTAGTCACAAAAACACCACAGGCAAGGGCAACAATCAGACTTTATTTCAATAGTGCTTGATATAAACACAATGTAAAACAAAGTGCTTCACACAATTAAACAATAAAAATCCAACATCCACACACAGAGCCATACATGAGTAAATGAGTTTGTAATGAATAAAAGACTCAGGATCACAAGAACTAAGGAAACACTGTCATAAATTTCAACAGTTTGCAACAAGGGACCACCAGAGGTAGGGAAGAAATAGATAAAAACTCAAAATTGCAAAATAAGCTAATGCTAGATGCTATTTACATAACCTGAATATAACGTAATAATCAAGTTATTAGTTATTATTAAATATTAACTAATTATTATGAAATATGTATTTTAATAGTTAACTTATGCATTTTATTATAATGAATCAAATGGGGCTCTCATTAAGTATTTTTTTTGTAAAAACACTTCTACAACAACAACTACTACTACTACTAATTATTATTATTATTTTATAAAAGTCTTGTTGACCCGAACCANGTAAAAACACTTCTACAACAACAACTACTACTACTACTACTAATTATTATTATTATTATTTTATAAAAGTCTTGTTGACCCGAACCACAGACTGCTTTTTTAATCTACAACGACATCTTTTTTCTATAACAATGACAACTCTATTTTAAACACAACAGACTACATTCCCCATAATGCATCACTGCTGCCGCCCTGCAGCTGCACGTCACAGTTTCGAGTTTCCGCTTCCTTTCGTCTCTACACCGCCAGCTGCGTGGTTTAGCTGAGCTAGCTAACCGGAGCACACACTCTCCTTTTTTACTCCAGCCAAGAGCTCGGGTTCATTGTGGCATAATGTCATACCACGAAGAAGGAGAAGACGTCAGTATATTTGTTTATTTATTCATATGTTTTCCTCCAGACATTAAAAGTTCATATTGATAGCGATAAAAGATTAGCTAGCTATGTGCCGTTAGCAAGCTACTTCGCCGAGATAACATGATGTGAATGTGAATCATATCTGGTTTTCCTCATGAAAACATCATAGCACACATGCTAAAAATGCAGCCTCTGTACGACATATAGATTAAGATGATAGCTGTTTATATAAAGTAAGAAAACGTTCTTGATAACCGCTTGTTTGACAGATGCTGACTTTGCGTCATCTAATAAATGACCCGATCTGTTTCTTCACAGTACGATCCTTACGCATACCCAAATGACTACGACCTGCATACCGGTTAGTAAACCTGTATTTATTCTCTCTACTCGGCCTTAGAGACAGTATTTGTACGAGCCAGTGGTTGCACAAAGCTGAGCCACTTCCTTTGTGTTATTTTGTGCCCCCTCATCACTCTTCTCTTCTGTATCCCTGCAGGCGACCCCAAAGCAGACCTGGCCTATGAGAGGCAGTACGAGCAGCAGACCTATCATGTCATCCCAGAAGTGATCAAGAACTTCCTTCAATATTTCCACAAAACCATCTCTGACTTGATCGACCAGAAGGTTTATGAGCTGCAGTCCAATCGTGTGTCGAGCGAGAGCATCGAGCAGAAGATCTATGAGATCCAGGACGTCTATGAGAACAGGTAGAGACTTACACTGATGTTTCTCCATCCACACCACAACAGACCAAGTCCAGATCAAAACTCACTATACTAGGACTAGGAGTGAATGTTGCTAATCNAAAGTGGATATATTGATGAAATGTTGGCATCATAAATTTTAAGATGTTTGAGATAAAGCTGTGTTAAGTGTTTNGTGGATATATTGATGAAATTTATGATGAAATATTGGCATTATAAATTTTAAGATGTTTGAGATAAAGCTGTGTTAAGTGTTTTGTCTTTTCCTTATTTGCTTATTTTTTAGCTGGAACAAGCTGACTGACCGTTTCTTCAAGACGTCACCGTGGCCGGAGGCTGNATCCTTATTTGCTTATTTTTTTAGCTGGAACAAGTTGACTGACCGTTTCTTCAAGACGTCACCGTGGCCGGAGGCTGAGGCCATCGCATCCCTCGTTGGTAACGGTGAGTGTGTCATCCATCACCTTTAATGTTTTTGCCATTGAGAATAGAAATGTTACAGCTGAAAAATGATATGCTCAGTTATTATTTGGTTTTGCTCATATTTTAAAAGTAGTTTAAAACTGGTATGTCAGTTTACTGATCAATAGTAGGGATGCATTGTGTCAATGTTTGCCTTTTATTTCCTACAGATGCCGTGTTCCTTATCCTCTATAAGGAGCTGTACTACAGACACATCTATGCTAAAGTCAGCGTGAGTACCATTTTGTTATGAGACCTGCTCCGTTGGCTGAGCAACCCTGTCCTTTGTTTGTGACTTCATATTAAATATTGTTTTCTTGAATGATTATTCAGGGCGGACCAACATTGGATCAGAGGTTTGAGTCGTACTACAACTACTGCAACCTCTTCAACTACATTCTCAGTAAGTGACCAGAGTGTTTGTTACTTTGTTTTTTTTTTACATCATGATGAAGTCTGGAAAAGTAACAGGAGAATATTTGTGAATGTAAACAGATGCTGATGGTCCCGCCCCCTTGGAACTGCCAAACCAATGGCTCTGGGACATTATTGACGAGTTCATTTACCAGGTACGGTGCATCACATCATGTTTTTATTTATTCTCACTCAACAAGCAGACTGAAGAGACAAAAGGAATGCGCTATGATATGGAAATAACATGATAAATTTCCACTCCTCCCCTCTTCAGTTCCAGTCCTTCAGTCAGTACCGCTGTAAGACGGCCAAGAAGTCTGAGGAGGAGATTGAGTTCCTGAGGAACAACCCAAAGATCTGGAACGTCCACAGCGTCCTCAACGTCCTCCACTCCCTGGTGGACAAGAGTAACATTAACCGCCAGCTTGAGGTGTACACCAGCGGAGGTATGACAGAATATTATGGAGATAATATGAAATGCAGTGGTAGTTGTTATGCAATGCTAATGAAAAAATGCTTTTAATTATCTAATGGATGGTTAATGTAGAATTAAAGTACAGGTTAGGTAATCTTATAAAACATCAGTCAAAGTGGTTTTCTGGTGAGTAACTACATCATGAACACATACTGTACGAGGAAGCTAACATGTCATTGGTTGGTTTATTGCAGGAGACCCAGAGAGTGTAGCTGGGGAGTATGGACGCCACTCCCTCTACAAGATGTTGGGTTACTTCAGCTTGGTGGGCTTGCTGAGACTGCACTCTCTGCTCGGTGATTACTACCAGGCCATCAAAGTCCTGGAGAACATTGAGCTCAACAAAAAGGTAAAGCCTTATGTACTCCAACTAATGTACACACTGACATGCTCTGTAGAGCCCAACAAGTCGTATTGATTATTGATCAGGATTACTAATAAGTATATTGGTGTCCTTTTGTCTCTTCTGTAGGTTTTTTCACATTGTTTGATACACACACTTCTTTCTACATCTATTTTCTATTTGCTATCTTTTCTACTATGTAGACCTGATTCTTCAATCTGTTGTGTTTTGCAGAGTATGTACTCTCGTGTCCCAGAGTGTCAGATCACCACCTATTACTATGTGGGCTTTGCCTACCTGATGATGAGGCGCTACCAGGATGCCATTCGAGTCTTTGCCAACATCCTGCTCTACATCCAGAGGACGAGAAACATGTTCCAGAGGTCAACATATAAATATGAGATGGTGAGTCAGATTAATG
>JANJYP010067044.1:0-18454 GCA_024605115.1 Rastrelliger brachysoma
CAGCATTGCCAGAGTGGCCCAGGCCAAAAGCTGATGAGAAACAGAGGAGCAAGAGAGCCTGAGGTAGAAAGTGTGTGTGTGTGTGTGTGTGTGTGTGTGTGTGTGAGTGTGTGTATAAGGGGGGGGGTTGGAGGTTGGAGGGGGGCAGAGGAGCAGGAGGTGGATGTGCTGAACTATGTGGATTGTGAAGGGAGGGCAGCTCTGTTTTCTATTTGTGAGGATTAGGTTGACAGATCTGTATTTAGTTTCTTTGGGCCTCTAGCTGCAGCTAATCCCCCTCACCTGCAGCGGGTGCCCCCCTTCTCTTTCCTCTGACCCTGCAGCCCCCTACTTCCCCCGTGTTCCCCCCTCCTGCCCAGTACAAACACTCATCCCGAGACAAGCACATGACTCGTTGCACTCTGTCTCCTCAGGTTAGGGCCTCACACTCGACACAAATCTCTCCCGGGCCAAAGAAACAGCAGGGGTCTCAGTCTTTCTGGAACAGAAGAAAAAGGACCCCCACAACCTGTGGTCTTCCACATATTAAGATTTTTTTTCAGCTTGGGTGAGGGGTTGTCCTTCATCACTTAGAGATAGCAATTACTCAGAAATTAAGACCCATTACTACGGAAGCAGCTTGTCAAAGCCACTAAGGGGTAACTTTGGTAAAGCTGCACATTAGGAAATATTCAGGGTCAGGTCAGGGGCACAGACCTCTTCTCTTTAGATCCTGGCTCCCACACACTCTGACCAGGCCTTCACACTATGAAAGACAGACTGCAGTGCCTCCGCAAACACACACAGCATGCCTGCCAGCAGTTCTTGAAGGTGGGGACTCTGGATGACCTAATAGTTATAGAATCTAAGCAAATTTCTCTGTTTTGACAATAAAGTGACATGACTCTACGATGATGCAATGAAGAGACAAAAACAGGTTTTGAAAGGTTGTTGATGGGATTTCCTTAAGGCGTCATTCTTATTTAATGTCAATTTAATGTTTGGTGCTTAAAAACAGCTGTAATTAGCCAATAACTGCCGTAAACAATCATCTGAAAATCTGCTAAAAGAGAAAAAGAAAAAAGAAAACAAATAAGTAACATTTATAGCAACTCACAGCTCATAAAACAGGTTGGCTACCATCATCGCCACACACAAGTATCGTCAAATTTATATTAAAAAATCATTCCCATGTTGCTGACAGATACAATATATGTATTTCCTTTGAGGCTCTGAATGCCATTAATTACATCTATAACACCCAGCACCCCTCTATGAAACCACCACACACAAAAGCAGAAAAACATCCATACAGTAGACGCACCTTTGAACAAGTAACAGCAAGCTTACATACAGGGAGTTAGGGGAATCACAAATGAATAAAATTTCTAAAATGATGTTTATAGTCAACTTAAGATGAAACACAATAATAATGTTAGTCAGCTAGGTCAGTAATGAATACAGTGTGTGGATGAGTCAAGCGTGTGTGATGCATGCAACCAAAACACAAGATCCCAATCCATCTGGTTGGTGGAGGCCTGGGATGATGAGAGTAGAAAGAGGTTAACAAGGGAGCCACGCAAATAGGCCAAAGACCCAAACTACCCAGGTGCAGGGAGTTTCCTGATGCCCTCTCCAACCCTATCTGCCAAAAAGCCTAACCAGCCTCACAAGCAGAAGGCAGAGAGAACATAAGAAAAAATACACATATGTCAACCATTTCAACTGATGACATCATGTCATGTTTTCTTTGACAAACTACAGTCCCATATCAACATAATGTATATTAATAATAACATGTAAACAAACCATATCTTTGACATCCTCCACGCTTCAACCTGTTACCCAGTCCCCCGTCAGCAGACTTGGATCCTTAGGACCAAATTAAGAAGCACATTGAACGGAAGGATAAACAGACACAAATAAGGACATGTGAGGTCTTCAACACAAGTAAGTATGTAAGGACAAGCCATCTAAAAACACTGACAGATTTTTACAGGGAATACATGAACAGCAAGAATTTCAGTTCAGTGATTGTATTCACCCCCTGACCCCAAGTATGCTTGAGTGTCCAACAATGTTGCCTGCAATTAGACAAAACACTGACAATGCATCCCCCTTGCAAAACCTCAGCTATGAAAAAAAGGTTCCTCTAAACAAAAGCAGCAAGGCTTACAAGCCACCAAAACCTCCTGAGAAACATGTTAACATAAACACGGGATTAAGGGGTCAACAAAAAATAGCTACTCAAACCAAAGCAATTGGAATTTGAATGACCCAATGCTTACCTAATTTGAAGTACCTCAGCTAAAATAGGCAAAGCATAGTTAAGTAAATAAAACTAAAACAAGGGACAAGTGCTGCTCCTCTTCTTACTACCTAATCCAAACAATTCTTGCTCCAAACCTGACTCTAGGGATGAAATATACAATTTCACATGTGAAACCCTTCCACAATAGCAGCAACAGGCATGTTATAAATACTACAAAATGCCATATGGATACCACAACATATCCAGGGTGTCCAGGCAATAAATAAATCTACAAAGATTTACAATGGATAATTTTCTTACTGAAGAAAATGTCTTCATTTGTCACACACAGGCTAGGGTTTAACCTCACCGAAAAGCTTGGACAAGCCCCTTTTGTCATAAACTGACTCAGAGTCAACGGGAACCACATGAATAAAGCTTCAAAAATGACATTTATTGTCAACTTAAGAAAAAGTATAAATGTTAGTCAGTTAGGTCAGTAATGAATGTATAATGTGAATGAGTCCAGTGGGTGTGATGCAGGCAAAAAAACTAAATTCCAACCCATCTGGCTGGTGGAGGCCCAGGAGAATGAGATAAAGGTGTTACTAACGAAGCCACCTAAATAGGCAGAAGCCTAAAGGTGAAGGGAGTTTCCCCAAAGCCCGTTCCAACCCCACCCACTGCTTCTTGAGCCAGGATGCCAAACTATACTCTCAGTCAAAGGGCAGAGAGAGGGACGTCACAAGGGTCTCATTACTGAGCACCACAGAGGGTGCTAATAGGGATTTTTTGAAACACCAGCAGTGTGGGCTTACTGCCTTGGTACCATGAGGTGCTAAACTGGCCCACCCACATTTCTGGATCTTATTAATGGACACAGGTTGCAAATGTTTTTCTGACTTTCAACAAAGTAAAACTGGTAGCTTCTTACAGTCATGTCCAAGCTGCTATATGTCTGTCAGAACATAAAAAATGTATTACTCCAATACATATAAATGTTTTTAATGAAATTTAACGGAGAGTGCATCTGAAAATTCAAAAATGCTAAGTAGTCTAGTTTGCATAATATGTCAAGTAAGTACCTCAGAATTGTACTTTTCACATCTGGCAAGCAAGGAGATACACTCACTGGCCTTTTTTATTAGGTCCACCTGTACAATATAATTCAATACAATGCAACAGCTCTGATTTAAATAGGCCTATTACTTTTATAAAATCTGTACATTTTTAGTTTTTGTTGACATTGTCAGGATCCTGATCATTCTGCTTACATTTAGTATTGAGGTCATAGTGGGTGATGGTGGTGTACTAGGATGCATTATATTGTAATTGAGTGTTCCTAATATTGTGTCCACTCCATTAGGTGAGCAAAATATTAGGATCACCATTATAATTCACCCCACTACCTCACAAATAGAATTATAGTTTCTTTGACGGTGTCAACAAAAACTGAAAATGTATAAACTTGATAAAAGTAGAATTTATAGCAGAGATGTTGTATTGGATTGAATTAGATTGCACAGGTGGACCTAATGAAGTGTACTCTAAATGTATATATGCATAACGGAGTGAATATATATTATGTAAACATGATGAATTAATAAATCTATTTAGAAACAACAGAACAGGCAAACTATTTCCTGAAATAAAAAATATTGATTGACTGATACTTTATTTATCACCGAGAGGAAATTAAACTGTCACAGCAGCATAAAAAGGACAAAGGACAAACACACACAAACTCTCGAATCCAGCACCGGGATTGCCCAGGAAATGAGATGGTACAGGAGAGTGGGCACAGGAGACAGCACAGGAGATAGCACAGGCAGGCAGCCCTCAGACATTCACTCACTATGGCCTTGTAGCCTACACCAACTCCGATGAGCCAGCCTCCACGTCCCACCACCGCAGGATGAGAGACGGTAGGCTACACCATGGGCTACCCCCGGCCCGCACCGTCTGTGTGTCAGCTGCAGCCTCACCTCTCCTCCTTCACAGCGTCTCCATAGGGACGGGGTCTCCGAGGTACTCCATGCAGTGATAGGGGGTGAGCACAGAGCCAACAGCCGATCCCGAGTGCAAACGATGCAGCTGCAGTTCATCCCAAAGCAAAAAATTAAAAANTGTGAGCACAGAGCCAACAGCCGATGCAAACGATGCAGCTGCAGTTCATCCCAAAGCAAAAAATTAAAAACAAAACAAAAAAGCAAATGTAGAAAAATATAGCTACACACTGCTCAAAAGGTCGGAATGTAACACTAAAACATATGGCAGCTTGAAGCGGCGCCATAGCAAATAGTGTAAGTAGTATTTAGATGGAATGAACTGTAAGTAAAACTGTAAGTACCCGGTAGTTAGACAAAAGCAGTATTTGGGTGGCATAAACCTTTAGAACAGGTGTCTTGAAACTGCAGCTTTTGGTAGGCTATAGTAAAACGCGCGAGACTTCCGCCAAAAACTTGCGCGGGAATAACATCCTAATCATAATACATGATGGCGTCCCATGATACAGAGTTTTTTACTGAAATTAACGAATTCCGTGCTCAATTACTGATCAGTCCTGAAGTCAGGGCAGACTGCCAGCGTGTCCAAGAAGAAATAGACAAGTAAGATTACAGTAATTTATTCCTGCTGTCACTTTTATGGGGCGTTGAACAGACTTAAGTTACCGTTAGCATTTCATTCATCCGAGCTTTCCAGCAGCCCAGGTGTAATTATCTTGAATGATGCTTAGTTGAGTTTAGCTAGATTTCAGATTTTAACTCATCGGCTGTATTCATGCTTTAGTCCCAATTGGATGCTGTTTATTTATTGAAAAAAGACTGATGACAGTTGTTGCATCGTATTTATTAAACAATACTTGATGTGATATACAAACAGGTAAGCTAAACAACACGTGACTGATTCATGTGCAGCCCAAACAAATAAACACAGGCAAATATAGGTCTACATTACATTTTAACTCCTACACATAGGTAGTTAGCTAAGTTAGCTGCCAAACTAATGTTACCAAAAACCTCTTAACTTTATTAGATAGGATAAATTAAGATGCATCTTTATTGTTCAAATTCACATTTACACACCATACAGTGGAAAAAGGGAGCAGCTTAAGGGTGAAAGTGTACTAAAAATAGAATCAGCAATGAATAAAACAAAAAAAACTATATACAGTATAGTAAACTGGGAATATATAAATGTCCAATATGTATAAAATCTGAGATGTATACAAGTGCAATGTTTCTGGGATTTACATAGTAAGGTAAAGTAAATACACTCCTACACACTTGTACAGAGTGAGTCATTAATAGTTTAAGTCTTATTGGGACAAGTTATCAACAATCAACATGTAAACTACAAATTAACTGGTGTATACAGTATAAATAGTGCATACACACATGCCAAAGTGAGTACGATGATAGAGTAATGGAGGAATAGCAACGATAAATACATTAAAACTCTGAAACAGCTTATTTATGGGTACGTTTGGTTTCTACAATAAGATTTAATCAAAATAAAACGAAATTAATTGTGTTAAACAGAGAGCAGAAATCCTTGCAATTTTTAGGGATCCTGTCCAAAAAATGGGGGAAGATATCAGCAATCACAGTTTTTAAAGCAGGAAAAAATAAAAACAAATTGCACCAGCATAAAGACAGTATAATTTTGTGCACCATCACAGACAGTTTATTCTGTAATGCAGTAGTTATCCATCCCCTTTATGATGTTTTAGTTTTACAGGTATTGATTTGTCATTCAGTGTTAAATCTTTAGAATTTGTAAAAACAAGCTCCCCTCTTTTATCCATTCAGAGTTTCTTTAATTTTAATTGTCTATATCAAATTATATTTATTGATATAGAAATTTAAATTTTCATTTGCAGTGATAGAGGATTTTGCCTTTATCACTCAGTCCTAGATCTGTTCATTAAGTATCTGTCAGAACCCCTGAGACTTTCTCCAGCCCAAATTCAAAGCTATTTTCATTATTTCAACTGTCTTTTATATTTAGGCTGAATGCTGTATTGTTCTTGATTTTCATATATTGCCATCCTCTCTGTTCTTTGTCTGTTTCCAGCAATGAAATTTTAACCCGTATTGAAAACATAATTCTGGGAATAGTGACCAGTCTGTCTAAAGATGTGGCCCCTGTCCTGGAAATGCCCAACAGATCCAGTTGGGCTAACATCAGGTAACTTGATTTTAACACACTCTCGTTTGAGGTTTTCCTCCCCACCCTGAACACTGCAGTCATTTCACACACTGACTGCGTGAGATCCGCATAAGCCTTCCTGACCTTTAAAAGGTAAACAAAAGCAATCATGTTGTGTAAAGAAATAAATAAACATTTACCTACATAGGTTTTATTATGAGAGGTCAGGCCACACAAGATGACCAAGTCACTGTTTAATTTCCTGTTAAGAGTAAAAACACACTTCACCTCTGTTTAAATTTGTGTAAGAGGTGGTTTAAAAAGACCGCAGGGGGAAACCAGGTGGTAGGAAAGAAAAATGACTTTCAACTATAGCGAGATTGAAGATGAAAAAACTTCCTGCTGCTTTAAAGATGATCGAGTGATAAGGTATTAAAAACCACTGGCCTGCACACTCGCTCACAAATTTGCAAAAAGGTTTAATGAGACGTTATGCTTATAACAAAGCAGACTGTCTGGTCTTGTTTGTATCAGACATTGCTGTAACTTAAGGCACATTCTGGCTCCATCCTCTCAAATGTGAGAATCCTAGTACACACAGGAATCAGTGCAGTGAGTTACATGGGAGGCCTTCTCACAGGTAGCCCTCGGGGTGTGGAGAGTTTAAGATTGCTTACAGGTGGTGGAGCTGATTTTCAAAGCTGTAAATGTATCAAGCACAATCTGTGTTTTCTTTCCTTATTTTTAACTGAACTTTCCATTACTTTTTCTTTCATTACTTGCCACTTTAGTTTTGACAATGCCATTGGCCTTCAGATGAGTTCAGAAAGCTCTGTCACCACCATTAGGAGTGACTGTCCTGTGTCTGCCACTAAACTTGGTGAGAAGATAAGACACGCACACATACATACACACATGCACTTCTGTTCTTCTGTTTTCTCATTTTTACTTCATATGCATTTTTTCTGTTCTTGTCAACTGACATTCCTTTTAGTTAAAAAAAAAACCTTTATAGTTACACTGTACTTCATGTGGCTTTCATTTATATTCATTGTGAACACATGCATAAACTGCGCAAACGGCAGTAAAAGTCAGACTTACTTTTAAGTGACAAATTGGCAGAGACAGAACATGCTGAAAGAGGCTTTTAAGGATCGGTTTACCTTGTGGATATCCTAATTAAGAACAGAGTATATTGGGAATTTTTTAAAACTCTAAACCTTTAAAAATATGATACAACACTTATGATGGTAATATAAAATTTAATGTCCAGGAGAAGATAAGTAATTATTTTTGTCTCTTTGTCTAAAGCACAAATTCTCAAGATTCTCTCAGTCATCTACAGGCTTGTGCAGAGCAACTCATACGCTACAAAAAGGTTGCCATTAAATTAAACATTGCCATTTCAATTAATCACAAATTTTGAAGATAGTTAAATTTGCTTACATCAATGTTTTTTTTTTAATATCTTTCACAGAGACATCTACTACAACAATGTGCAGTTGTTTGGTTCACAGACAACTGTAGATGGTATAGTGGATGATATCTCCTGCATGCTAAAGGTTCCTCGCAGATCACTACATGTGGTAGGTATGCATGTTCACGTTAATGTGAGAGACAGTGCACATGTGTGATTCTACTGCAGAAAACACACACCTCAGACATTAAAACCTTGTAGCAAAATTCCTGTGGATAGGCTATATTAGTTTAGGTCCCACACAGATGAAATCTGTTAGGTTAGTGTGGTATTTTAAGTATTTTGTTCTGCTTCATATCTGAGGAAACACCTGTGGAAACACCTGATCAAACAGAAATTGAAATAAAGTTGAATTCAAAAGGACACTGTCAGAAATATTTGTAAGCGTGTGTCTGTGTGTATTTGCCAGCTGTCACAAGCTAGTTTTGAGGAATATTTCAGGCTATAAACCTGTTAACTGAAGACATTTTGTCCGTTTGGGGGCAAAAGCTATGGCTCCAGTTTTGAAAAAGGTGACTTTATTAATTCATAGTTAAGGTTAGGGTTAGTCTCTGCAGGAAATGAATGTTCATGTGATGTCCCCATAAGAGTGTGTGTGTGTGTGTGTGTGTGTGTGTGTGTGTGTGTGTGTGTGTGTGTGTGTGTGTGTGTGTGTGTGTGTNAGAATCATGCATTAACTTTGTGTAATGTTGACATCACCAGTTGGCCACATCCAAGGGATTAATATCAGGCGATCTGCGTTACACTGAAGAGGATGGCACAAGAATTGATTGTCACTCCAGCTCTGCTGTAAGTTCCATCAACTACTGGCACCATCTGCCTCACTGAACAAAATAGTCTTCATATGACTTTAATGTGTCCTAGTATTATCGTAAACAGTTCTCACCAAAAAGCATGAATTGTAACCATAAGGTAAAAGTATGGAGCCCCTCTAGTGACATTTGAAAAAAATAAAGTGTGGCCACAAGATATAGATGCGTTGCCAGCACTGTCAGTAAAAGGAAGTTCATGGTGGCTTCATTAAAAAGCTTTAGTTGATGAATATGTGTGACATTTTTTAGTAAGACAGGTTTGCCCTGGTTCTGGCAAATAAAGATGATGATGATGAGTAAAATTATGAATGCATAATTTAATAACAGCTTTGCACATCACGTAATGTAATAACTTAGTTCAAATTAAAGTAAATTGAATGAATATGGTGCGTTGATTATACGTGGCCACGCATTAATTTATTTTTTTTCAAATGTCACCAGAGGGGCTCCGTACAAAAGACATATTAAGTATGTTTTAAAATATTAGCAATCCTTTTATTTAATAGATTGAAAACATCACTGCAGCTCTTTTTACACTACATTTCACACATTCCTGGCACCAACCTTTAGTCCTCTACAGTTGACAGAAATGTGTACCACTCTACATTGGTGCGCATGTGTAGCCACATGTGTGTGTGCTAGCTGAATGTGTGATGAAAAATAAATTACATGTCAGTGTTGCCACTAAACCAGCAGTAGTTTTATGAGGCTTATAACAGAAAGGAATACATTTGAGTGGCATATCTTACTAACATCCATATTTTCTTTAGGCTGTTGCAGTTTCATCAAACATTGGTGGGATTAGAGGTATCCTTTTGTAATTTGAGAACTTTACTGTTTATGCTTTGTAAAAATAGGTTCCTGTTTCACATCTCATTTGTTTTTCTCATATTTGGTCATTTCTTCAGATACTTCTTAAAATTTCATATCATGTACTGTTTTTTTTTCCTGCAGTGATATGTTTGCAGGACCAGGGTCTTTTTCCTTAACAATGTACAGATATTGTATCATCTGCCAAATTTATCATGATAGTTGAGAAGGATGCAACATTTCAGAGACTGCTGGATGAGGACTTCTGCAAAAAGCTCTCTCCTTGTATCATAATCACTGTGCGTTTCTTTCTTTTACCTTCTTTTTTTAATCGTGACTTGAATAATATTTTTTTAGCATTGTCTCCTCTCAAAGAGATACTATCAGTATTCTGTATACATAATAGGTGTTTCTATGTGGATCAGGGTAAAGGTGTGCCAGATGTGAACAGCAGGTTGATGGTGAGAAAACTCTGGGACACGCTGCACATCCCCATCTTCGCCCTGGTGGATGCTGACCCTCATGGTACATGTCATCACTCTTTGAGTTTTGATGTATCACATATACTTCACATATTTAAACACATTTCACAACACTTGACTGCCCTTTCATCTCTGCACTCACAGTTAGATTTCATATGCTACTGTGTCTGCAGATGTTAGCACCTGTCCTCTGTGTCATGGTGCCCAGTTAGGTTATTATTTCCGTTAGCGTGATCCTGGTCCGGGCAGGATAGCTCAGTTTTCCATTAATACCTTTCCTTTTCCCATTGCATGGCGAGACACATATGTAATGCTTTACTTTGTTCTAAGCTCCGTTACACATCTCAGAGGATAATTGCTCTGGTATGTCAGTGATTGCAGCGTGTCTCTGTCCCTCCCTCTGATTTTCCCAGGCATTGAGATCATGTGTATCTACAAGTACGGATCAGTGGTGAGTCCTGCCATGCCAGTTATTCCTGTACTGTACATTATCCAATGTGGCCTGTTCAGTGTCTCTGTTAGCAATATGTAATTATGCACCTCTTAAAGTAAAAAAATGCACCAATCATCCATCCCAGAATATTTAAACTGACATGGTATGGAGTGAATATGTTGAGTGATTGTGTAGCAATGTCTGGCTGATCTCTGTGATGTTTGTGTAATCATCCTTGTCTTCATTAACTTCATTGTGAACATGTGTTGGGCATAACCACATCATGTAGGTACGTTGCTGATTATCTGTGTATTTATTTGAGATATACCCGTGTGTGTGTGTGTGTGTGTGTGTGTGTTTTTCCACAGGCCATGTCGTTTGAGGCCCACAGTCTGACCGTCCCCAGCGTTATGTGGCTAGGCCTCCTCCCCTCTGACCTCCAGAGGTTTGGCCTCAACATTCGCTACTTCCTACTTCCTCCTCCTGCCTCTAATTGGGAATTATATTCTGGGGACATTTTAGATTGTTTGTTTTGGTTTCTGTTGCTGTCGCCCTCACTTTTTTTTTTTTTTTTTCCTACTTCGAGGATCTGAGACTCAGAGCATATCGAGTTTTAAGTATATGTCCCCTTGTGCAAATTTAGGCCAAAATGGCTTTTAGAGATACGTTTAATTGTAGTGTGTACATTTTTCCTTCTTATGTGTTCCCCTAAACATAAACATAATAACTCCTCAATGTCAGCCTGTTGAGAATGAAAGGAATAATGCTTCAAGGGCAACATCCATCAACAGAACTGCCTGCTGTCTGCTGTCATTTTTTAGGAAATTGATTTTCTAATGTGTAGTAAAATTAAAATTTCACCTCTCAGATTGCGGGTTCCAGAGGACGTCCTGATCCCCCTCACCAAGAGAGATGAAAGCAAACTCAACAGCCTCCTTGAAAGGCCATACTTAACTAGCCAACCGCAGTGGCAAAAAGAGGTGAGAGAAAAGAGAGTAAAAAAAGGTGGAACAAAACGCTTTCAGGTAGAGTGAAGGATTGAAGTAGAAATGTGTGTTTGACAGCTTAATGATATGTGATAAGTTATTAAAGGTTTCACTTTGGATTAATGTGATTTTGTTCTACTGAAACACTAAAGAAAATTTTGTGAGTTTTAACCTTATCTATTTGATTTTAATTATTGACCATTTCCAACCTGTTCCTTTTTCAAAAGGAGGTGGCTTTCCTTTCTCAGAGATTTACGCAACTTTAACATTTTGTGATGCATGACAGAGGAATTTATGTGAGAGGTCTCTTAACTCATTGGTACTGACTATACAAAGTAGCCTCTCTGGCGTGGGATGGATTTTGGAGAACCACTTGATGATTTATGCTTGTTTGCACGACTTCCTCTTGCATGGCCTTTAAAATTGCGTGTTTGCTCTCGTCATAGATGGAGCTCATGAAGCAGAGTAAGGTCAAAGCTGAAATACAATCCCTGGCAGCCATATCTGCTGATTTCCTCACCAGCATCTACCTGCCCAACAAGCTGCGCTATGGTGGTTGGGTATGATTGCAATGCTGCCACCAAGTGGAATAAAAAAAATTAACAGCTAAAACTGGTTGCAAAACAAAATCTACTATGAAACTGTCCTACCTAACCTTGCCACAGAGGAATATGATTTTGAGTTTCTTTGGTTTGTCATGTTCACATGTTTATCAGTGACTGTGTGTTTGTTTTAGAAAGTACTCATATCATTAAAACACTGTAATCTGATTGACAAGTGAGAGCATGTTTTTATTTTTATATTCTTAACAGTCTTGATTACATTCACAAGATTGTATGAATCACTGTGTGAATCAGCTTTAATTGGCTTAGCTAATTGTTTTACAAGCTCCACAGCTACTGAATGACGCTGTGGTACAATGGCTGCAAGTATGATGAATTTATGGGTTCAAATTGGTCTATGAGCATGTTCATTCATGCTCACACTGCTATTCTTTTTATGATCTAATCCCCAGCAGGGGGAAACAGTGCTCATATGTTGGAGAATAGGGCAAAGAGAGGGCAAATGAAATTTACAACTGTTAAAGAACAGATTAATTGGTTTTACATCATATTTAAGAATACGGTACTCAAAGTCAAAAATCATTTCTTCTTTTAACTCCAGCTGAGTCTTTGAGCTTCATTGCGTAGGATGATGTATGTGTACAGTCTGGCACTAGAGGCTGCTTTCACATTAATCTGGTCAGTTTTTCTCTGAGCTCATTGAAAGTCAGATTTTTAGGAGTGGGTGTACATGATTTGTGAGATCACAACTACTGTGGAAGTTAATCCTGGTTCATTGTTGAAGTTACATAGTGCAATGTGGAAACCTGAAACACAAAGACTGATGCATTACATTGAGGCAGGGAACATTTTGTGTTCACTAGGAAACCTTTTGTAACAAAAAGTATTTGCATATTTATGAATTGTGGGATTTTTTGTGAGATAAAAGAAAAGGTATTATTTTAAGGATTTTAACTAGAAAATTTATTTGTAATTGTAAAAGGCTCAGATTACTTTTCATTATTGATTAGGCTAATCAATCAGTTTAAGTGACTAATCAATTAATCTCAGTTAATTAATTGATTAATAAATTAATAAAAAACTGAAAAATGTCAATCGCTATTTCCCCAATCCTAAAATGACTCCTTCAAAAGGCTATTTTCTCGTCTGAATCAACAGACCATAGCCCAATAATGTTTACCCTGCTACTGTGTAGTTTCTAAAGAAACCAGAAAATATCCACATTTAAGAAGCTGGAATCAGAGAATTAGAGGTATGTGTGCATTTCTAATTATAACAAAGTCAGAAAATATTAACATATTTTTTCTTAAACATCTTTCCTTTAAAAATAAAACTCAAAAGATCAATTGATTGTGATATTTGCCCTTTTTTTATGTTGCTTAAGCTTTATTTCAAAAATCCTAACTTAAATACCGGTATATCCTTTCAAAAAAGCATGGGAATTGTGTGTACTTGAGTCAAAAAACGTAGGAAAATACAGTATAAGGAACAACTGATGTGTATTAGTATTTTGTGTTCAGATGAGTCAAACAGTCTGAAGTAATGTTCCTGTTTGTAATAGACGATCTATGGTGATGGGTATTACATGACTGTCAATGGGCGGGGCTGTAAGATTGTGCAACACACTAGCAACTACGTCACCGCATTGACCGAAGTGGTGTAATTTAGCCGGCTGGGGTCTCCACAACGTGAGGAAACTTTCAAGGAACATTAAACGACATTACTCTACTTAAACAGGTGAGTTGATATAGTATTAAATATGGCAGTGATAGTTTACATGTTGAAGATATAACAACGAGTTTTACATACTGCAATGAATTAAACCATGTGTTCTTCAGCTGATACACTGGTCAAACTTGACAAGGTTACATGTAATGTAAATTAACTTTGAAGCTGTATAATGTTGCTATACTAATCTTAAAGACCCCGTGCAATTAAAAACCGTTTTTTTCTGGGTTAATGGTCACTATTTGTATTAACTTAATAACTGGATGCTGTGAGATTCTATGTTTTTGGCGTTCAGTGAATTAACTTTATGTCTGTCAATATCAGATTTCAGCTTAAATTTTGATCATTGATAAGGTCTTAGGTGCTCTGATAATAACTTAAGAGAAGTGATTCAGTGTGTTAGTCCAAATGAAAGCTTTTTTGTTCTCTCTGTTACTCTTAACTATGATCTGTGGGTCAAGGTCAGTAACCTCAAAATATTCATCCATGTTAACACTGACTATTCTAACATGAGTCTATAATACCACCGCATCACATTTCATTTTGTGGAACTTATGATCTACAAAAGACACCCCTGTTTTGTAACATGAGGTGATGGGGGCTCGTTCACATATCTGTCTCTAGATGGCTCTTCTTCTGTCTTAGGTAAGATCATCCTATTGTAGTGACTAGACAGGTTCTTGAGAGGCCTTCCCTTTAACACTTGTCAATGCCAGCTGACTACACTGTACAGCAAATGAGAGTAGTCTCAGGTTTTAAACATATCCGAGACCAGAGAGGGAGATAAATGTGGAATCAATCATGTTTCGAAAGGCTTTTTTCCTCTGTTACATCAAAGTGGACTTGGATGTGTTCAGGTAAAAGCAATTCCTCGAGAAAATGAAATGAAATGTGTATTTAAAGGATCGGCTTTGGCAGAAGATACTCTTTAACATTACCTGAATAGTTAAACCTTTTCACATTTTTGGGATGACTGGATTATCACATATTTTCATTAATTCCAGGGAACTTTTTAAAAAATTCTGTTATTATTTATTGTTTGCTGTCAGTAAAAAGTAGGCAGGTTTAGATTACATTACATTTTTAGAGAATATGTATTAGATGTTTAGTCTACTTTCCTTGTAAAAATTCACAGTTCAAGGCTATCTCCTCATATTTTAATGCTCTCTTTCCAATTAAGGTCAAAAGTATCTCATATGGACACAGTGCTCCGCCGGTGCCCTTTTCTGACTGTGCCACCCAGTGTTTTCCTGCAACTGGCTGGGAAGTCATCACTGATCAGCTATGCCCAAAAATGCCCCGTGATGATGGACCTGGCCTCCATACCCCTGGCCAGAGCTCTGTCCTCTTCAGCTTCTGCATCCAAAGGCACTCCAACAAATGAAGGTGAGTTGTAAGGTGAAAACTACACTCCACCTTCTTATATTATTTATTGCTAGATCAAGACTTAGCTGCACACATAGGATCTGTATTGTATTTGGGGAATTTATATTAATTTAGGAATATGCTTCTGTTTTCTGTAGATCAAAATCATGAAGTAAAGTTTCCTCCAGGCCACATTATGCCACCTGCAAGTCAGGCTGTAGGTTCCAAATGCCCTTTCCTGGCTGCAGAGCTGGTGCAGAAAAACAACAGGGTAGTGAGGGAGGCCAGCATGGAGCTGCAGCAGGACTTTAAAGAGATGCACTCGTTCCGCACAGGTAAGCAATCACATGGCTACACCTGTAAATCCATACCCATACAGGAAGTCAGTCAGTTATTAACGAAAGGTCATTGTTTTGAGCATATACACAGCCTCTAGTGATATTTAAAGTCCATAACATATCTGTTATGCACACTATTTTTAAACAGAGAAAAATGTGGATTTATCGGTTGTGGATCTTATTGAGGCAGACAAGGTCAACACAAAGTCACCGAAAAACCTTCTGAAGCCCATATCTTCCAAAGCGTCTCATCTCCTGAAGGATAATTTGCCTGAAGGTAAGAAAGTTGTGTTTTTTAAATGAATAATAAATCCCAAAATGATCTGAAGAAAATTTTGAGTCTCATAAAACTCTCTTCCCACTTCTTCCTCCATCAGCTGTCACCTTCAAGTATGATAAGTTCTTTGAGGAGAAGATTGACAGCAAGAAGATGGATCACACATACAGGGTTTTTAAAACAGTGAACCGGCGTGCCCCCTCATTCCCCATGGCTGACGACTACTCAGAGTCTTTTGATGCCAAGAGGGACGTGTCTGTGTGGTGCAGCAACGACTACCTCGGCATGAGCCGTCACCCCAAAGTCACAGAGGCTATCATGTGAGTAGACACACTTATCTACGATTAGTCCCATAGAAGTGAAATCATAAAACAATGGTAGTGATTACTTGTTCTTGAAAAAAGGTTGTTTCTAGGAAATAATCTTAATTCTATTTTTACCTCAAGGCTGACTTTACGGAACCATGGTGCCGGTGCAGGAGGCACCCGAAACATTTCAGGGACAAGCAAATTCCATGTGGACCTCGAATATGAGCTCGCTGACCTGCACGGCAAAGATGCTGCACTGCTGTTCACTTCCTGCTTTGTAGCCAATGACTCCACATTGTTTACTTTGGCAAAAATGCTACCAGGTATTATTAGTCAACTAGGCTTGTATATTAATAACATATGACCTACTGTTGCATTCCTTATCTTTTGATGCTTTATCATAACTTTGCATTCCCATATGATTTTCTTTTTAAGCTGAAATCTGTAATGGGGAATTGAAATTCTTACATGTTCCTTTATTTATTTTCTCCCCTAGGTTGTGAAATCTACTCTGATGCTGGAAACCATGCGTCAATGATTCAGGGAATACGAAACAGCAGAGTCAAGAAGTTTATTTTCCGTCACAATGACGTCAGCCACTTAAAAGAGCTTCTTGAGAAATCAGATCCCTCTACTCCAAAGATTGTTGCCTTTGAGACGGTGCATTCAATGGATGGTAAATACTCACCCCTCCATTAGTGTCAGTGGTTTTAATAAAGCGTTTAAAAGAGTGTATTATTTATTAATTACTAAATTGAAGTGCTTTAGTAACGACGTACAGTATTTATAGCTCTACAGTATAATCCTCTCCCAGTAAAAAGGGCATATATTATTGTGTACTGTGTACACAAAACCACAAACATTCATATGACATAAGCAATATTGTTAACTGTGTTTAAAAAGGGAAACAGCACATTCCTGTATTTGATATGTTTATTCATTTTTATTCATATTGTCTTAAATAGCCTAATGGATACTGTGCTTTCTACAGGGGCTGTGTGTCCACTAGAAGAGATGTGTGATGTTGCCCACAAGTTTGGTGCTATTACTTTTGTTGATGAAGTGCATGCTGTGGGCTTGTATGGGCCCAGAGGAGGAGGAATTGGAGAGAGAGACAGAGTCATGCAAAAGATGGACATCATCTCTGGTACCCTTGGTAAGTAGAACCATCACTAATGAGGGGTAACCTCTAATAACAGTCCTGTCAAGTTAGATATGTGCCTCTCTGACTTTTTGGTTTCATTTCTAGGTAAGGCATTTGGCTGCGTTGGTGGCTATATCGCCAGCACCAGCACCCTTGTGGACACAATACGCTCCTATGCTGCAGGCTTCATTTTCACCACTTCGCTGCCCCCCATGCTTCTGGCTGGGGCAAGGGAGTCTATCAAAATCCTGAAAAGCAAAGAAGGGCTGATGCTCAGGAGAAAACATCAGAGGAGTGTCAAGTTGCTCCGACAGATGCTTATGGACTCTGGCCTTCCTGTGGTCCACTGCCCAAGCCACATTATTCCTGTGCGGGTAAGAATATTATTAATTTACCTATTTCACTAATGCTGAAGCACAGATTGACTTTCACTTAAAGGAACCACTGTGGCCACTATTGCTTCATTGTCTGGAAGACCTTATTTTTACTTCTAAAAAGTGCCTCGTTGTCCTGTTTGTGTCCAAATTCAATTTAAAGTTCTTTGAATTGTGCATCTCTTGTATGGCATATCCGTTGGACAGGTGGCAGATGCAGAGAAGAACAGTGAGATCTGTGACATCATGATGTCTCGTTACAACATCTACGTCCAGGCAATCAACTACCCCACTGTGGCTAAAGGAGAGGAACTGCTTCGTATCGCTCCAACACCACACCACACTCCCCAGATGATGTCCTACTTTGTTGGTATGTCCACTATAATTTGCATCTTAAATCTGAGCAAATAGTGACCCAAATAATGGAAAGCCTATGGGATACATGATTTAAAATTCATAATTTGTGCTCAAGTATTCTCACCTGATTGTTCTCTGCTCTGTCTCCACAGACTGCCTGTTGAAAACATGGAAAGAGGTGGGTATGGAGCTGCAGCCACACTCCTCAGCAGAGTGTAACTTCTGCCAGCAGCCTCTTTATTTCGAGCTGATGAGTGAGAGGGAGAAGTCCTACTTCACAGGCCTCAGTCACATGATATCAGCTGTAGCCTGACACCTGTAAAACCAATAAATTGCCACTCCCCAGTATCCAAGTTATTTATTGTATTTAAATTTAACATAACCAATACTTGTCACCAATAAATGTTTGGCAAAAGTATTTACCGTATTACCCTTGTGTGATCATTTTCAATGTGTCAAATATAACTTACATATGAATTGATTTTATTCATGTGTGAAAATGTGACTTTTGGGAACAATACAAACCACTAAACCACTTCTTGAGACACAAACAAAAAAGTAAATGTAATTATCATCACAAAGGTATGTAAATGTGTTTTTAGAACTTAATTTATTTGA
>JANJYP010067060.1:0-10056 GCA_024605115.1 Rastrelliger brachysoma
TTATATTATTCTATTTATTTTATGTGTATTTGATCATTTTTCTTATTTAAAGTTTAAAATGTATGCATGATTTTTGTTGTTTTGTTTTATTTGTAAAAGTTTATTGTTAAACTGTAAAATATCATGTCTCCCTTATATATCTTTGTTTGATAACCACAAAAATTGCTCTTGCTTAAAAGTATCAATTCCCATCAAGCAGGATACAACCAGAACAAAGTCTAAAATCACAGCAAATGTGTCTATACTTGATGTGTGTGTTTGTGTGTCCAGGCCCTCAGGATCACGGTTGGTGTTCTGGCTACACCTGCCAGAAGAGAGTGTCTCTCTTCCACAGCCTCGTTNCACTACCTGATACAACCAGGACCAAGTCTAAAATCACAGCAAATGTGTCTATACTTCATGTGTGTGTTTGTGTGTCCAGGCCCTCAGGATCACGGTTGGTGTTCTGGCTACACCTGCCAGAAGAGAGTGTCTCTCTTCCACAGCCTCGTTGCCACCGGCCACAGATTCGACATCTTCTTCAGCAGCGTCAGCCCTCAGAAACTTCGCCTCATGATGCTTCACGCATCTCCATCTGAGGTTGGAGCGCACTTAGAATTCACAATATTAATAATTTTAGTTCAAATTAAGTTATATTTTCTCAGAAAGTGATCTTTTGTTTTTGAATGCTTACAGAGCGTCATGTTGTCAGTCTTCTACTCCAAGCCGCAGCGGTTGGATGTGTATGTTAACGACAGTCTGGTCGCTCCCACTAACGCTAAGTGGAACGATGACAATACTGACTACACCCTGAAGGAGCCGATCACTCCAGGTACTGATAATTCACACACAAACAGAAAATGTTACTGTGATCAAGTTCAGTAAAAGCTGCAGTGACTAAACAGCATATTCATTTCCAGGTCAGTACGTCCCACAGCTGAACGCTAATATTGGCACCAACTACTTCGACCAGGACTACAAGATGCTGAAAGTCATAGTAAGAGGCTCCATACCGGTAGAGATCCGAACCGCCCCAGTTCTCTTCATCTCCTTTGAGCTACCCGCCATGACTGAGGACGAATTCTTTGGAGACAACCTGATCAGGAACCTCGCTACATTCCTCAAAGTTCCCTCAAATATGATCCGTATCACCAACATTGTGCGGGAGGATGGAGCCGCACGGCGCAGAAAGAGATCCACAGGCGGCCTGAAGGTGGAGCTAGAGATCAAGAAACCTCCAGTCCAGCAGACCTCCAACAGCACCAGTGGTTAGTGAGAAGTCTGTTTTCTACACTGATCCATGTCGTGTTATACTCGTGCGTGAAGGTCTGAGTAATACTCAAGTGTCATGTCTGAAAACGGCTATAGCCTAAAAATTCAGATCCACCCCTAAAATAGAAAAAATAATCACTGTAATGTCTCTCTGTTCTGTTGTGTGTCTTCTCAGATGAGGAGGATTTCACTTTGTTGAAGAACGTTGCTGATAATCTGGGTCAGGCTGCTGTCTCTGGTAACCTCAGTCGATCCATCGGCTTCAACGTTTCCTCAATGGGCATCGTCCCTCCTCCTCCTCCGTCCTCTGACCCCAACTGGAAGGATGTACGACTGCAAACATACTCATCACAAACAGAATTTTTTTTAGAATATGATTAAAGTAATTGTATATTAATAAGTGCTCATACATTCTTCTATGCTTTTAATCTCAGGTTGCAACAGAGGAAGTGACAAGAGAAGATGAAAAAGTGAGCTACGTGACCAGTGTGAACAACCTGTTGCTGATTGAGGAACCCATAGCCGGAGAGTACACGGGTCTTCTGGAGCAGCAGCCGAGTCTGATGGCCGTGGACGAGCAGGTGAGGCAGTGATACCCAAACAGTCACTACACGAATGACGTTCACACTAAACATCAGTCAGAGAAATTACATCAACTGTGATTTAAAGCTGCTTAGACTGACTGGAAAATGTGGGAGTTGTATGCCCACTTTTTGGGGAAGTTTTTATTTATTTGGACTAATAAATAGTACAACAAACATAACAGATTGCTAACAGGGATCCTTCATTTTTTAGTTGTTGAGGTTTTTACGAACTTGATGGTATATTTTTTATTGATGAAGCATGTGAAGTAATCATTTCTCACTGCTTCCATTTGTTTTTTTTGGATTAAAAAAAACACATTTATCTCGTCTATAACCATCTTGTAATATTTTAGCCTAAATGTTGCTGTATTTTTTAAAATAATTGTTTAGTATCCTAATTAATTCAATTATAATCTCCTCATTTTCAAATTTGGTGCCTTTTTTGTCAATTTACAAAGATATTTATTCTGAAGAACATGAACATGTTGACCATTGATGTCGTCTGCAGGGTAACTGTGTCTCTGTGGGAGTGACGAGTCTCACCGCCATAGCCACACTGAAGGACGCCAGCGGCAACACCATGGATGGACTGGAAGGAAACACTACTATCCTGTTCAGTAACTGCTGGGCTAACTTCACCAGCCTGGCCATCACCAACAGTGGTACGTCTGCATCCTGATTTTTAAACGTACTGAAGCATATTTACTCTCAGATGAAGGACAGCTTACAGCCAAGATGCCAAACCTGTTAGAGTCTTGTAGGTTTAAGTCCTTTATTTTGTTTTGTTATGCAGCCTGAAAACATTGTTTCAAGAGTACTCTGTTGGCATCAGTGTCAGCTTCAAGGGTACTGTATTAGTAGCAGTATCAAGATTTTTAAATGATACCCACCTCTACAGAACATAATTTAGGTATTTTGTTGTTCCAACTGAAGGATATCTAAATTTTGTTAAGAGGCAGGTACAGAATGATGTGAATATTAATAATCAGATAATTACAGACTATTAATAAAAACATAAGGAGTCAACTTAATATTGTGTATCAACTTCATATAAATGAAACTCTGTAATCCTGACATCCTCTCTTCCTGCAGGTGAGAATTTGACCATGGAATTCACTTTGAACGACTGGGGCGCTAAGTCCAGATCCTTCTCTGTTAAGAATACCCCGACCACCATGACCCCCACGACCAGCGGCGGCGTCACTGACACCGCAGCCACAAGCAACCAACCCACCACAGCCACTACCTCAGCCAATCTGATCCCCACTTCAAAGAATCAGTTCACCACAGTCAGTCAGGTCACCCCCACCACAAGCAACGTGCAAACCACTGACAACAGCATCTTCAGCTCCAGTACAGCTGTGACCGCCGGCAGTCTGTGTGTGGTCAGCGTCATCTACGCAGTGGCCTGTTGCTCAGGCGACATCCCGCTATGCTAAACAGAGCGGTGCTGTGAAATCTGTGAAAAATACAATATGCAGGCTTTATGAAGGAATCCTAAACACAAAGGTCCAGTTTCTCAAGACAGAGATTAAGACTCGTCCTAGATTAAAAACAAGACTCTGTAAAAAAAATATATCCTCTGAGGAGTAAATCTAGTCTTAATCCCTGTTCAGGAAATTGTCCCAAAATCTGCTCCATAAAACAAATGTATTTCTTAAATATTTTATGCAAATGGTTGTTTTTCCGTTTCTTTTGGGTTCTGTTGTTTCATTATGTGTAAATCTTTTTAATATCATTACAAATCATGTGTGAGATCCATATGGACTCTTATTTTATAAAAAAGGTGCAATAGAACTGAACTTGAAACCGTAACAGGGTGAAGGAAGAAATTAAGCTTTCTTATTGTTGCATTTTGATGATGATTTTTTTGAAACTATATTCTCCCTTCAATAAATTCTATTTTTCCATTATTGAATACATATTTCTCGTGTCAGTGTTTTTCTTGACGAAAACAGTTATTTTCACATGTCCATCACCATTCATATTATACAGTTATCAGTACCTCAGTTTCATTTTTTTCATTTATCTTGGATGTTTTCCAACTATCACTTCTCAATCGCAGACTTGTTTTAAATGCAATACTTCATGTATTTTCCACCTCCACCATTGATTCTGACTATTCTGTATTCAGCCAATAAAACTTGAAATGGCACCAACATCACTGTTGACGAGTTATATAAATATTATTAATGAACATCTTTTGAATATTTTAACACTTATCAGAAGTTTTTTAAGATTTTTAATAGTTTATTATTAATTAATTAATTATTACTGTATTGTAGTTTCCTAGGATGTGTTGTTTCAGTGTTTTTTGTTCTCAGGTCTCCCTTGAAAGAGAGATCTCACTCTCAATGAGACTACCACATTAAATAGAGATTTTTCTTTCATAAATAATACAGAGTACAGTCTCTGTCCATGGTGCTGACGGATGCTGATTGGCTGCGTGTTTTTAGTTTTTCACCATGGCGCTTTTTACGCACCACCAGATGGCAGGAGACTCCACAGTAAACACTGAATGCAGGGCGCACAGAGTCACAGGTTCAGTGGGACTTGGAAGTGTTGCTTGGACTGAGAAAAAACTCCAAAATAGGACAGAAGAAAGTCGCAATTTGAAGACATTTTAAGCTTTTTACATTCAAGTTTTAATGCAGAATTTTACAATCAAGTATTTGAAGTCGGTGCGCATCTTTTCAACGCACATCTGCTCCCCCCAACTAAGGAGGGGGGCGGGTGACAGAGGAACAATTAGTTTTACAGCTTAATTTGAGTCCTCCATTTAGCCTTAACGATAACAGTACAATGTGGGCGTGTTCTCGCCCCCTTTTTAACGTTGCACCGCCTGTCCTCCGGAGCTGTGCGCACTTAGCGGAGCAGCCACTTGCTGCAGAGTGGATGCAGAGTTCAGCTCCGGCTTTGCCCCTGGTCCCCCCGGACACAGTTCAGGCTCCGGCTCTGATAAAGGAAGAGAGCAGAGGATGGATTTCTGTCACTTCACTTTTTTCTGCGGGGCTCTTGTGTTTTCGTGGGGAATCCCCTGTTTCCAGACTCTGGCTATTTTCCCCCCATCAGCCCCGAAGAGCAGCAAGGTGGCGAAGCTCTTTGATGGACAAGAGGCGTCCAAGTATTTCAAGGAGTTTTATGCGCCACCTTTAATTAGTAAAGCAGCATCTAAAGACTTAATTGAACCTCATGACTACATGATATCTATTTACAAAACCTTCTCCACGGCGGAAAAACTGGGACTCAACGCCAGCTTTTTTCGTTCCTCTAAAGCTGCAAACACAATTGCAAGTTTTGTGGATAATGGACAAGGTATGTGACGGTCTATTACTCTCTCTCCGTGTGTGTGTGTGTGTGTGTGTGTGTGTGTGTGTGTGTGTGTGTGTGTGTGTGTGTGTGTGTGTGTGTGTGTGTGTGTGTGTGTGTGTGNATAGTTTACCTCCCAGATTAATTCAGTGCAGACAATAGTAGGATTCTTCCTGTCAGATTCCACTTCTCTGTGGTATGCACATCATCTCTGTGAGAATGTATTTGACCCTGCTGTTTTAATGTTTTCCACAGATGACCTCCCACTCTCCCCTCTAAGGAGACAGCAGTATCTGTTCGACGTCTCAACCCTCTCCCAAAAAGCGGAGGTGCTGGGAGCCGAGCTCAGGATATACACCAAAGTGTCTGGGAATTTCAGGATATCGGAAACAGAACCCGTTGACATCCAGCTCCTCTCCTGCCATGACCAGCAGCTGCTCGACTCCAAGACACTGGACCTCCAGGATTCCCACAGGCCAAAGTGGGAGGTGTTGGACGTGTGGGAAATATTCAAAGAGCGGCAACACCTGAGCCAGGGCAAGCTCTTCTGCCTGGAGCTCAGGGCCATGCTGGACAACCCTGAGAGGGAGCTGGACCTGCACCTTTTGGGCTTACACAGGCACAGCAGGCCCCAGCAGAAGAAAGCCATTTTAGTAGTCTTCACCAGGTCCAAGAAGAGGCAGACCCTCTTCAGTGAGAGGAGGGAGGGTAGAGCATTACTGGGCCTTGGGAGGAAAGCCAAGGAGAGGGGCCCTGGCACCAAAGCCAGCAGGAGAAGGAGGACAGCTGTGTCCAAAACTCGCCACGGGAAGAGACATGGCAAGAAGTCCAAATCCAGGTGTAGCAAGAAGCCACTGCACGTGAATTTCAGGGATCTGGGCTGGGACGACTGGATCATCGCCCCGCTGGATTACGAGGCATACCACTGCGAAGGCGTGTGTGATTTTCCCCTGCGCTCCCACCTGGAGCCCACCAACCACGCCATCATACAGACTCTGATGAATTCAATGAACCCCAGCAACATGCCACCCAGCTGCTGCGCCCCATCCAAACTCAGCCCCATCAGCATCCTCTACATTGACTCAGGAAACAATGTGGTCTATAAACAGTACGAGGACATGGTGGTGGAGTCTTGTGGCTGTCGGTAGTAGATTCGGCAGGTGTAGCAATGTTGACTTTGACCTCCTTCTTGTTCACCAGATTCTCCAGTTAGTGGGAATCAAACAGCATCACTGTCTATGTGGTGGCAAAGCTGCACCAGAAGAAAACATGGAGGTTTTTAAGAAACGTGGCGATACATTTTCTAACCATCATGGTTAATACCTCATATGTTTGTTTTCTTGTTTGTTCTGTTAAGGAATTACTATTGTCTAAATGTTGTCCATATGACCGCCTAAAACTGCAGTGTCCACCAATATCATGGATATATAATAAGATGAACTTGTTAAACTTGTTTGAAAAATCCTTCAGAATCACCAAATTAACAGTAATTTTAAAGGTGTCATTTGACATTTTGGGAAATATGCTTATTCACTTGACAGTTAGACAAGAAGATACCACTCTCTGTCTGTATGACAAATATGAAGCTACAGCCAGTTAGCTTAGCTTAGCACAAAGACAGCTAGTGTTGTTTACACACACCAGTTTTTAATGTGTTAATTAGTGAACTTCACAGGTGTTGGGTAGCAGATTATGTTACCTTTGGACAGATCCAGGCTGGCTGTTTTCACTTCTTGTGCTAAACCAAGCTAAGAGAGTGGTTTTAATCTGTTATCAAAGCTTGAAAACAATATGCATAATTCTCAAAATTTTGAATTATTCCTTTAAGGGAGAGACATGAAATCCCCCATTTGAGAAAAATGAATCTGCTCTTACAAAACTATAATAAATAAAAATGATTTGCGCCACTTTCTGACCTTTTACCCACCGCTGACATTAGCTCTCTGTCCAGCTTCATGGACTGCAAGTACAATGAAAAGTTACATAAATATAAGCATGTAATACACATAGTTACAACTCTAGTTTTTCCAGTTATTTTTATGGAGAACACCCTATAGTAAAAATAATGCAGGTACAGTGCAGAGAATACATCTGAAACCTAAAAAAAAAAAAAAAAATGTGGCGTCTCAGAGCAGTCTGGCAGTGTAAAATGTCATAAATCCCTAAAAAACTCCACATCCAAACTCACCACAAAGGCCTAATGATCAAAAATAGTCCGTTTGTTTTCATTTAAGTAATTTAATGACTGAAGTAAATTGACTGATTACACATTTGTGGCTTTTTTCCCCCTTGATTAACTGGACTGATAAACCTCAAGTGAACATTTTTACCCTCTAAAATGGAAATATTGAGCAATAAATCTGCCAGGCTTAGAAAACAGATTCTTAGCACTTGACATGACCTATGACTCAGGGAACGTATTTGAGTGCTGCAGAGAATGGGAAGTTCCCCTTTCAGATTAAAACAAAAACAAAAAAATATTAAATTTCCGCCTAAACCATCACAGGGTTACTCACCAGTTTACTTACCGTTAGTGTCGGAGGAGATACATATTTTTTCTGTAATGCACTGATGTTCAGAGGTACCATGTGTAAATATTTGATATGGAGATAATAATTTATGTTCTATGAGTAAGTTATTGCATTTTTATTGTTCCGTTACAACTTCCAGACTGCATGAGTCACACATCTGGATGTTCAGGTTCAAATAAACACATGTGGGTACAGTTTTGGAAACGAAACGTGACAGCTATGATCTGGTCACAGACTGTGAAATACTGTTGTACTATCAGTGTTTTTGATGTATATAAATAGGAAATAATTATTCACCAAAAGAAAAAAAAAACATTGCTTTGTGTTTGGTGAATTTATTTTTAGGCTATACAGTTGTTTAAAATATTAGTAACACATTTTAGCCTCTTATATTTTGTTATGTTTTACATTATTTACTGGAATCTGAAAATAATATATTATACTGATTGATGCTGACTATCAGAAAAGTGAAAGGATGAATCAGTGTTATGTCATAATACATGTCTATTTTACTCCTATGGTACTTTCTGCAAAGAATATTTGAGCACAGTTGTAAACTGACACGTTATTACAGAGAAATTCATCATAATGAATGTTTTTTTCTGCAGTGTAAAAAAAAAATCAGTAAAATTGTTTAACCAAATGAATCTATTCTTATAAAATGTACGAACTGTAAGATATGTAGAATAACAATTAAAGTGTCTCAAACTATGTTTTCTGGTCGCAGTGTTAAATTTAGTAACATCACTTTGATTTTTTCTTTATTTCGCTGAGATTTATACGTGTTTATGGTATAATTGTGATACAGACCTCAGTTGTATTATTGTCTTATTGAAGCTTTGTCTCAACATGGTAAAGTTTAACATTTATGTCACTCTTCCAGCAATCTTACCCCAGGATTACTTTTTTTAATCAATCTACAATTCAGGCAATAACAGCTTCATTAAGACAACAGTCTTAATTATCTCAATTTGGAAATTTGGATTGTACTAAGGCAAAAAAAGAGACATCAAAACAAACTCTTTCATCACTAAAACTGAATAAAAAATAGAGTAAGACAATGCATCAGAAAACGTAACAGGTAAAGTGTAAAGAAGTAGTAGAAGTGCTTTTCAGCAAAATAAAAAAAAAGAAATTTAAAAGCCAAAACATAAAAGAAAAAATTTGATCATGAAATTATTTTACAGTAAATTAAGAGAAATTCACAGGATAGAAATGAATTTAAAGAGAGATTTAAAATAGGAAAATGAATGAAGATCTACATTTGATCAGTCCAGACAGCACAAGCTGGACAAGATGATTTGTTGGGCCTTGGCAAAGGATCAGCGGTCTGTTTCACATAAGTGATTTATCAGCCTTCTTTACACACAAATCACAATGTCATGTTTCACAAATCATTGCTGCTCACTAATTGTAGTCAAATTTAGGAGTTTTGCAGTGCTCCCGTTAGCAGATCATAGATATAAGCAGAAGTAGAAGACTAAAATCTTAAAATCAGCTCTAAGAATGACTTAAGTCCAAAGATTGAATGAATTAATTTTTATAGCTTCACCATAAAGGAAACACTTTTGACTCTCTATATGTATATATATTTTTTGTTGTTTCCAATCACTTAAAGTCCTACAGAAATAAAAAAATGAATTTCATCCCACTATGACTTTAAAATTCAGAGTAATTACTCATCTTTAGACGATGTGGTCCAAAGATTTTGCAAAATTCTACTTTTGAATAAATGTGAGTTAAAAGAGGTTTTTTTTCATATAGAATAACGCAGGCCAATGAATTGTGCGTCACCTTGCACAGTATATTTCGGCCAATGATATCAGGATCTGTCACCAGTCAATCAAATGTCTACCATCATCACTTAATAAAGAGTCTGCTGAACACACTCGTACACTGAGCCTGACAACATCCAATCAAATTCCAGTCCAAACATTCAGTGTCCCGCCCCAAATATGGAACATCCCACCCGCCGGATACCGGCCAATCAAATTCATTTTTCTCACTTATGTAAAGTCGTGCTGCAACTTGGGGAAACTCGGTGAAGGCGACAGGACAAACTGCCATTTCTGTATGACTTTAAAGATACAGTGCAATTTAAACAGGTGTGCAGGCTTGAGTGGGACCTACTGTAGCAGTGAGGTTGCATACTGAGCTGAGTACCCCTCCTTTCCAAGCAGAGATGACTCACTCCCTATGTAGATATTATTGACCATAAGGGAAAAAAGAAAAGCAGGACAGTTCTTATCTACAGATGATTATTCACTGATTAAAACACATTTGAGAAAATTTGCCATTAATGCCAAGTCCGTTTTATGTCACTAAATTCTACAAACTGCACCTTTAAAAAAGACTACAACAGGAACAAAGATAATTCAGTG